>JARYHS010008074.1:347235542-347330177 GCA_031002005.1 Vandiemenella viatica
TTACAATAGATATTATTGAGTCGAATCCTATTCACGAGCTTGTGAATGTTATGGAAGCCCCAGCACACGAAGTAAGTTAAACAGAAATAAAAATTAACGAATACGATGAAGGTGGAGATAGAGAACTAACAATCCACTGCTAGATTAATCTGTCTTACTCGCCAGCTCTACCAACAATTCTTATCTGTTCTTCTTTTTCCAGAGATCCTATACTTTTTAAACATATCGGAGCAAACAATATTTATTAAACCTGCTATTCTTTTTCTTTTCCCCTTAAACTTTTGATTTACTAATATTAAAGCCTATATTTGTCTAATGTACACTTTTTTGTTTTTTTTTTTTGTTTTTGTTTTAATGAGCTGCTATGTTACAATGTTTTTGCAAATAAAAATGTAATTATATTATAGTTTTACCATTTTGATTTTAAAATACTTCAATTAGGCCTTTCTTTATACTTTTTCTTGACAGTAATCACCACAAATTAATACAAATCTTTGTAGATAGAGGGCAACAGATGTGAAAGTGAAGGCCAATTTTAAACAAAATTGGACAAGACTTTTTAATAGTCTGATTCAATAACATTGATGGTGTTACTTTCTCCTACTTACTATTCTTGTCAACAATGAAAGCCAGGTGTATTAAAGAAAGGAGAATTTGTTGTGAAGGTTTAGTACCATCTTGCTAATATGTAGCATTTTGATTTGTATATTTAAACACTAGATGTACAAGCTTGTAAACAGAATCTGTGATTCTATTAAGTTAGTTATGACACTTCCTTGAAGTTAATTAGAAAATATGGTGTCATCCAACATGTATAAAGTGTGGTTTTGATGTCTTAAGGTTGTGAGTGTGTATCAGCACTTTTGTAATAGTAAAGAATTTTCAATGTTGAGGTTACCTGCCATTACTACTGGGATACCTGAATACTCTACTGGGAAGTTATACTTACTTGGCAACCAAGTCAAGCTGCTATTTAAATTGTAATCAGGTCACCGGCACTCAATGAAATTCCAAGGAATGTCTAAATTATGCAGGCACAATTCAAATAATTATAAATAGATGTTGAAATTGGTTTTGTAAACGATTTTAATTGGCTTTGCCAATTACATTTGTCAAAATGATAATACAAAAAAAGAAAAGAAAAAAAGTAGAAAGAGATTAAGTATTTACTAGTCACAAAGGAAATTTTCACATAATCAACTGTGATTTTTTCACCTGAATATCTGAAAAATAAAATTTCAGGATGGGATAAAAAATAAAAAAAAGCAAAAACCCATGAGTTAAATTTCTAACAATATTTTTTTGTTTTCAATCTCAAATTTTCATTTTTAATGGCTTGAAATGACTTTATACAACACACATTAAAATCACAGTGAATAAATTGTCCAAACAATAGTCCTATGTTTTCACAATTTGGTACAACTCAAGTGTCTTATCGTCAGTCACATTGTAATAATCTGTCAAGCCAACAGGTGCTATTAGATTATTTAAACTCTTATTTGTGCTTAAAATAATTACTCTCTCTTTTTTTAGCATCTGCTTGTACTGGAACTTGTCACACAGCAGTGCAACACTATATTCAATGAGTCCTAAAAGACATATCATGAACTGTTCTGCATCCTTTAAATGTTTCCTTTTACTCTGTCTTACGAATTTTTTTAATCACCAGTCAATACTTTTTAACTGTCCAGTACTGAATATCACAAGCAGACTAAAAAAAAAAACCTTTCATTAGAATTAATGAAGGTTAATATTTTTAGCAACACATGCAGAAGAAGAGAAATTTTTGGTAGTTGGATGGTGAAATGTGGTATCTGTTTCAGGCTATAAAAATCTCAATTAAATGGAATGTTTCTCCTGATGTTAAATTCTTCATAACTCTGAGAGTCAGCATAATTAATGTTGTACATACATGGCTGGGTACAACAGCGAACAACATCTCTCAGAGGACCTTGTAACGAGCCTTGTTCATAAGGTGATGCGCAGAACTCTGTAGTTTCAGTAACTCTTCCTTGATGAGACGGGTGATTTCTATCTTGGCTTTGGATACTGCCAGCTCGTTGGTGCTCTCTATGGCCAAATATAGTTTACGCTCTCCCTCAGGAGGATTCTTTCCAGTAGGAAAGTAAGTACCACGCACTGTGATGCCAGCTTCAGAGTACTCACTGATCTGTGCAAGTGCTTCCTGTTGAGATAAAGAAAAAAAGGTTTTATGTAACAAGTGTTTAAATTTATAAATAATTGTGCAATGGGAATAAAAAACTTTTTTTTTTTTTTTTTTTTTTTTAAAAACCAAAGTATATATGATAACTGTCAAAGCGTGAAGAGTTTTATGAAATCTTATAGATATATAAGAATAGACGTGTGTTTTCCTATATTTCACTTTTCAGTGACCACCACCTAGCACAGATGACCCGTGCTGCTAAGTAGCATGGAGTTTCCTGTCATGCACAACGTTGGCCGAATGCCAATAGCTGTGGGGATGTGGGAGGTATGATGGTTAAAAGTGGTCGATGCAGGGCATTTTCGTATTTCGACCAAAGACATGTGTATCCGTATATGTCACTCTGCTGCCACAACTACATAGCATAGACCATTGGTGTTTGTGTGTGGTAGTGGTATCATGTTTCCTATTGTGTACTATGGAGGTTAGATGTCAGTAGCAATGGGGGTGTGGGGAGATGTATGGCGGTTGAAATTGGTCGAACTGCGGTACTTTCATATTTCTACCAAAAACTTATGTGTCATGGTGTATCACTTTTCAGCCAAAACTATCTAGTGCAGATCACTGGTGTTTGTGTGAGGTAGTAGCACAGTCACCTGTCGATCACAACGTTGGCCAAATTTTGGTAATTGTGGTAGTGTGGGAGATATGCTGGTTGAAAGTGGTTGATCAAGGATATTTTTGTATTTCGACCAAAGACATGTGTCTCCGTATATGTCACTCTGCTGCCACAACTACATAGCATAGACCATTGGTGTTTGTGTGTGGTAGTGGTATCGTGTTTCCTATCATGTACTATGGTGGTTAGATATCGGTTGCTATGTGGGTGTGGGAGATATGGTGGTTGAAATTGGTCGACCTGCGGCTTATTCATATTTCTACCAAAGACGTATGTGTCTATGTGTCATGGTGTATCACTTTTCAGTGAAAACTATCTATCGCAGATCATTGGTGTTTGTGTGTGGTAGTAGCACAGAGTCACCCATCGATCACAATGGCCGAATTTTTGTAACTGTAGGAGTGTGGGAGATATGGTGGTTGAAACTGGTCAATCAAGGATATTTTCGTATTTCGACCAAAGACACGTGTATCCGTATATTTTACTTTGCTGCCTGAACTAAACAGTGCAGATGACTGGCTTTTGTGTGTGGTAATAGCATCGAGTCTCCCATTGTGCACTATGGTGGTTAGATGTCTGTAGCTGTCAATCCAAATTCTATACGAACACGAACAAAGTCATGGGCACCAGCTAGCTTATAATAAACATAATGGTATTTAAATTGTAAGACAGAAAACCCTAAATGTTCACACGAGAAAAATAAAAACCTGATAATGTTAAAACTGATGTCAATAGATAATGGTCAGTTAAATTTCCATAATTTTGATTGATTCTATTTTCCACAACTGAAAAAAATTTCTACATCAAAGATTTTTGGTAACCATCATAATGTTTTGAAAAAGCATACTAAAATCTACCTTGCAAGTGACTCTCCACCTCGCCTGCTGGGGAAAGTCATTAATCTCCAGCTCTTCTTCATACTTGCGAAATGTTTCAACTTGATCCTCATCACCTTTATCATCCTCTTCTTTTGGTTGATAATTCAATTTTGTGTTAAGTTTAGCTGCCAGTTGCTCTGCTACAGTCTTTGCCTATAGGTAAAGAGATGAGTATCTGAGTGTACATAATGACAGCAATAACGGAACAGGTAACAATGATACTAGGAAATACGAGAACAAATAAGTACTGAGGAAGAGAACTACTCACTTATCAACACTGAAAGCAGAAGGGTTACACTGACCATGCTGCTTTCAATTTTGTGAAGGATTATTTTCTGTATCCTACTTCAACTGAATAAATATTTAATTTTTTACTTTGAAAAATAGGTTTCAAATCTTTTCTAAGCGTTAAATATTTTTAAAAAATATAATAATTTGGAATAAACACAGTTAACTTGTTATATAATGGTTACATAAGTTTATTATATTTTTTTGATGATTTTATTTCAATAAAGAAGAAAACAAAAATTGGACAGTGTAAGCCAGTCGCTAAATAAGGTAAAGATAAATCTTTGTTCACAATTAGATGCCTGTTTTTTAAATTCATAACAGACATATATTTGCAGTAATGGCTGGGAACAAAAAGGAATGTTAAATTTCTAGACACTGAATTCCACTGTCACTATTAAATATACACTGATCAGCCCGAACATTACGACTACCTATCCACTATTGATATAAACCCATTCAGGCGATAGCAGCATCACCTTACGAGGAATGACTGCTAGACAGACACATGCATGGTGCATGTAGTATCAGTGAGTGTGCTATCTACGTTTAAAATGGGGAAGGCACGCGATTTATCAGAGTTTAACTGAGGGCAGACTGTGATGGCCTGCAGGCTTGGCACGAGCATTTTGGAAAACTGCACTACTTGACAGGTGTTTGAGGAGTGCTGTGATGGGTGTCTTCAACAAGTGGCAAAACCAAGATGAAACCACATCCAAATGTCAAGGGGTTGGGCCGCCAGCCCTCATTACACATTTAGGATGTCGTAGACTGGGCAAACTGGTAAAACAGGACAAGCGGCAAATTGTGGTGAAACCAAAATCATACTTTAATGCTGGGAACATTACAAGTGTGTCTGAACACACAGTGCATCGAACACTCCTAATGATGGGCCTCCGCAGCAGATGACCCCTGCATGTGTCAATGCTAACACCACGACATCGGCAACTACGATTGGGCAAGTGACCATTGTCGCTGGACATTGGCACAGTGGCAGAGCGTTGCATGGTCTGATGAATCTCAATATCTTTGTCATCAAGGAGGGTAGGAATGCTTTGTTTTCTAGGATAACAGCTTCTTGACACCTGTACTGCGTGACAGACAAGCTGGCTGCGGCTCAATTATGCCCCGGGGAACATTCACTTGAGCATCCATGGATTCAGTGGAACTCGTGCAAGGCACCAGAACAGCCAATAAGTATCGTACATGGGTTGCAGACCTCGCACACCCCTTCATGATGACCATGGTTCCCAATGGCAGTGACATTTTTCAACAAGATAATGCGCCATGTCATAAGGTCAGGAGTGTGATGGAGTGGTTCGAGGAACACAGTGAAGAGTTGCAATTGATGTGCTTGGCCTCCAACTCGCCAGATTTGAACTCAATCGAACACATCTGGGATGTGATTGAACGTGGTGTCAGAGCTCATCGCTCCTCTCCCCGGAATTTGTGGGAAATAGGTGACTTGTGTTTAAAGATGAAGTGCTAACTCACTCCAGTGACCTACCAAGGCCTCATTGCTTCCATGCCAAGACGTGTCGCTGCTGTTATCCATGCCAAAGGCGGACATACCGGCTATTAGGTAGGTGGGGATAATGTTCTGGCTGATCAGTGTATAACTGCTATCAGATTTATCTTAAACTGTTTAGTTTAAAATAGGAAAAAGAAACAGATGCACTGGAAAATACATCCTAACAAGTAACTGGTCAAATGGCTACCCTTGTATTAACTCTATTAATCGCAGAATATTAGTAAACTACATTAAGCACAAGTTAGGGAGGAAATCTTATTCAGTGCACACAATTTTGCTTTGCCAATGCAGTTTTTACACTGAAATATATATATTTTTTGGTACATCTGTGAGTTTGTGCCATCCTGTGAGACTGTTAATGTCCTTAATTGACCCTTCCTAACCAGTTGTAGAAAACACTCAAATTTTTAAAATTAAGGTTTGTATTTGTAAAAAGGTACTTCATGTTAAAAAGATTTTCACATTTTTATTGGTGTGCTAGGTTCTATTTAAAATACATATTATACTAATTTGTATGTATGACAGTAATGACAAATGTAACTTTAGGAAAATGTAAAAAAAAATATCAATACTTACTAAGTAAATTCTAATTTCAAAACACTCATTTCGTGAACAATCTTGCCAGGCAGTGCACTGACAAGTCCAATATTGAAAAGTTAACTGATTGGCCAGTTTGTATCATACATTTTTTTTGCCAGTAAGCAAATTTTGTTTCTTGTGACCACAAAGCAAGTTTTGGTATGTCAGTTTCTCTTTAATCTTCAAAAGTTGCAACAGATAGAAGTGCTGCTCACTGATATCACAATTAACAGAACAATGGTATATGTTCTAACAATTGCAAGACTCAGAATAAATTGTATAGTGGTTCACAAAATAAAAGGAATTCATGAATCCATAGTTGAAATTAGAATAATTTTAAAATCTAACTTTTAACTAACTGTGTATGTTTTAGTAAAACTTCAAACCTGTAAAACCAGTCTGTTCACAAAAAAATTGTTTGCAACAGGCAATGCCAATGGCTTGCAACAGTCGATAGCAAAGGTTTGCAGCATGCAACACCCAAGACAAATTACTCAAACACTATGGCCAGGAATCTTTTGATATTTCTGGATACATCATATCAAAGGAAGGAAGGATAGAGAAAATAATGAACCACAGATGAAAGCAGGAGCACCAGGAAGAACACAAAAACATTGCCACACATTATAGTACTTCACCAAATAATATTACCCATGACAGAGGTGAGAAATATGGTATAGGGAAAGATGTGGACACATCCTTCCTACCACATTACTCTGTAATACTATAAATTAAGTTTGTGTTCGTCCTTGCCCTATTGTTTTTATCTGTGGTAGTGATGGGTTACATCCCCTAAATTCTTCCTGTTTCTAATGGCAGTTTCACTGTCACTATCATACAATTGGATATACCATATGCTATACTAACACTTATATGTAAACTCATCTATATTGTTGTCTGTATGTATAATATATCAAAGAAGATCTTCTTCACCCATAACCTATATCAGACACTCTTTCAAACTGCCTATTACTGTAATACTTCCTATTTAAAGATTAGTTTTAAACCCTGGAAATCAAGAATGATATCTGGAAACAACACATACAAACTGGCACATCAGGAAGTCATTGTACCAAATCTCTATCCGACTTCAGATAATCCAGCTACTCTCAATTTCCTCCCATGACCCAAGAACAGCTTCTCCTCTCTCTCTACACACCATCGCAACCTTCATTTAATGTCATTCACAACTGATGAAAATATAGAATCAGAATGGAATCAAGTGTGCTGTTTATGAAATCCAGGTATGGGGGGGAGGGGGGGACAACATCCCTCTGTGACCAAAAAAACAACCAGAAATTACTTTCATACAAGAATGTATACTATCTTTGCCAAGTGTAAAAAGAACATTTATAAAAGATATGTGCAAAAAATGAATAGCAGCAACACATGTAAACTAGTTTTGACAAGGAAGCAGTAGATAGTGCAGTCTAATACCAAGTATTCATGTGAGATTGAAGATCAGAACGAGGTAGAGTTCAAAATTCAGGGTTCCTGTACAAAGCCTGATGTGGCTAGGATGCTACTTGCTTCAGATTATGTGTTAAACTGTAGCTTTCAAAGAAAATGAACTGACTATTCAACTTCCTACGCTTTGGCTTTGTACACCACATTTGTGAGTATCCAATAAACCTTTCATTAAAGCCAAGGAACAATGTCTGTCATGTCTGAAATTTATCTTGAAAAAATGTTTCATCTTGTAATGTAAACCCTTGCGTTTTTATAATATCTTTTCATCCAAGATAGGCTGTATTTGCTGAGACTTACACATTACTGAAAAGGGAGCCCATCTAGGATTTTGTCAAACCATTCGGCCATGGGAACTCAAATGATAGCTCATGTTACACATAAGGTTTAATAGGAAAAACAAAATTTCAAAGCTGATGCACATAGTTTGAAAATTATCTAACAAATTCACACTTAATGTTTTTCACTAGATATATTTTGCAGCCAGTTTTTACTCAAACTATTACAGTATTTACTATTACAGTAAACCAGTATATTTCACACTATTTCAAATCACAATAACAAAAGTGCTACTACTTTTCAGCAGTAGCCTCTCGAGGGACGCTACATGCCAACAACAATATCCTCCAGCCATTACACTTATTGCGTCTGCTACGGAGGCAGTGTTACCAATCGCTTAATTGTATACCAACTTAAATTATTTAGTTGCTAATTTACAAAATACACATCGTGGAACCTCGTTTACAAAACACTGGATACATACATTACAAAGTATAACGATATATCGTTATATACGCCTCCCATTTAGCCGAAATTAAAACTATTTTACAAGAATGGTTTTCATGAGAGGAAATGTCTTTGACAAACACTAAGAATTCACCAAAACTTCTGTCCATCTATCATCTTAGATATCTGTTAACTTGACATTTAACTAAAAACTTCAGTCTTTTCACATTACCACTAAAGTCTTGTATAGTCACTGTTCATTCATTCTCAAAGTTACATCAGTCACTTCTTTACATTACACTAAAACTACACACTAAAATGTCACTATTTAGTCTTTTACCTGGTATAACCTTAAATCTACCATATTTCTGAGCCCAAACTTATTAGATTTTCGGTAAACTACACAATAAACATTAAAGAACTTTTTCTTATTTCTGAATCTAGGTTACACGATTTCTCTTGAGTCTTAACAAGTACCATGTCATCTATACCATATTCATTTGGTTTTTTGAATCCGATCATTCTTGTAGAAATATTAATACCATATAATCGATCACTACTAAGGTCTCATGCCCCCTTAAGTTTTACCACGGGTTTTTTTTTTCTTCACTTCTTCCCATTTCTTTCAGCCTTTTCTTCGTACTCTTCCAATATTTTGGGGAGTTTCTTTCTTAATTTCCAGTTTTTTATGAGACCATTTAGCAAAATTTTCAATGTTTTCACTTTTCCAACAAATTTGATGTATATTCTTAAACCTCGATCTTCCTTGGCCTTCCTTGTATATTTCTTTCTCATGGTAGTCTCAAAGAGCAAACTCTTTATTTTCCTCATTTCTAATTTGACATGTCGCATTTTAAGATTTTACGCTTTGCTCTCAGTTTCGTATTTACTAGGCTCTGCTAGCATTAACTCTGCCCCTGTGGGTAATACGTCTTCTTCGTCGATTCTATCTTCTTTCTTTACAAAGAAACACTTCATTTCTTCAAATTCTTCACACACTGATTCTTCTTCGCTATTATTTTCTTTTTCTCTCTTGCTGCTACTCGTTGACAAATCTTCTTCTTCGCTGCAGTTTCCTGTCCACTTTTGACCAACTTCATTTATCTTTTCGCCTGGTATACTAGCTTTCGCCTCCACTTTTTTTCCCTGTCAATGGCCATTATCTCTTCTTCATGAGAGTTTTCTACCTCAATCTCAGATATTTCCTTTTCCTGTCAATCATAACTACTAGTTGCTTGAATGCCCTTTTTACCTTCTTCTACAATATCTTTTAAACATTCCCACCAGCAGAAAGTATCTTCTTCACTTAATGACTTCTCGTTTGTTTAATATCCTGGTTCACTGAATTCTCTTGTTGTCTTAGATGTTTTTTCCATCTGCTTTACTTTCAACTTTTTTTCTTTCCCTTGCTACACATATGCTCCGATACTTATGTCCTCCGTCTTCATTTTCTCTTCTTCGCATATATAATGGCTCTATGTTCATTACACCCGCTCCTGTTCAAGCCCTTCCAGTCACGGATCTGAGTTTTCCGCCCTTCTCACATCTTCATTTCTTCTGCAAAATCCTCCAGAATTACTTTGTCACTGATTTCCCCCTTTTCCTGTAAATAGCCGCAGCCCTCATTGTTGTCCACGCTGTGTACAAATTGCTTCGCATCGTCCCGCTCATTTCGATACATCGAAGGTTGACTTTGATTATTTAAAAAAATTTATCTTGACATAATTCTGCCTGGTGTTCTTATGATAGTCATTTCTTCTACTATCCCATCTCTCTGAAGCATACTTTTCTGATGACAAATTCAGTGTCTAATTTTTTCACTGCTTCCAGAAATTCGTTGATATTATACCATGTTTAATAAGTAGCTTTTCCTGAATTGCTATCGGTAATGTCTGTTCCAAACTTCAATTATTTCATCATATTCCAATGGTTCGGTCAAATATTACATATTATCATCCCTTATGCAGTTAATATCAGTTTGAACTACAAGGAAAAATTTCGCCACCACAACAAACACTTCAGAAACCACACAGCTAGGAATGGCTCAACCACAATGTTGTTATTCTTCAACAAAATTAACAACAAAACAAGACAATATTTTTTTTAAAATAAACAGCCAGGCTCCAATGAAAAATTACATATTACATGAAAATTCAACATTTTAAAAATTTTAAAACATCCTGCAAAAATTATTTCTGGACCAAACCAGAAAAAAATCATGATATGCGTACATAAATATTAAAACCCATAAATACATTACCCCAATTAAATTTTTAACTAATTTTGTACTCTTTATTTCTTATATACGAGGCTCCACGGTACCTATTAATTTCCTTCAAACAAAAATACAGCTACTGAAATTACTCTCGTATTGCAAAATATTATCATATAATGTTTTGCATAGATCTTGCAAGCACACTTCTGTTCACTAATTGTCTTTTTTTAAATTTCTTTACAGTCAGTTTTTACTATAAATACTGATGATTTCTTGTTTGCAAATCTTGAAATGTTGCCCGAAAATTGAATGAAGGTTTGTACTTTACAAACTGCGACATCACTCGAAAATTTCTGATTCTGTAAAATAGCTTATTAGCTATTTTGTACTCCAGGAGAAAGTTGTCACTTGTAAAGTAAACCCTTGCGTTTTTTGTATTTTCTTTTCAATCCAAGATAGGCTGCATTTGCTGAGCCATAAGCAACACCTCAACACATTACTGCAAAAGGATGTCCATCTAGGATGTTGTCAAACCATTCGGCCATGGGAACTCAGACAATAGCTCATGTTACACATAATGTTTAATAGGTAAAACAAAATTTCGAAGCTGATGCATACAATTTGAAAATTATCTAACAAATCCACACTCAATATTTTTCACTAGCTATATTTTGCAGTAAGTTTTTACTTGAACTATTACAGCAAAACAGTACATATCACTATTTCAAATCACAATAACAAAAATGCTACTACTTTTCGACAGTTACCTCTTAGGGACGCTACGAGGGTTGCTATTTATATTTCTGACCTAATAATGAAAAAATAAATATTTATGATCGAAATTGATTTTATTGTTTCTCAAAATATTCTCTGTGAAGATCAATAAACTTTTGCATGCATTTGAACTAATTTTCGAAGCACTTTTTCCACTCCGATAGAGGTAACTCCAGAACATAAGTTTTGAATGCATCAATCGCTTCTTCGGGTGCCGAAAATCTTTGACCATGTAATTTGTTTTTGATGTGTGGGGAATAAAAAGAAGTCATTGGGTGCCAAATCAGGGCTGTACAGTGGATGACCCACCAATTCAATGTTTTGACTGGTCAAAAATTCATTTGTTTGAGCCAATATGTGACAGCTCGCATTGTTGTGATGAAGAATTATTCATCTCTTCTTCGACTTTTTCTGAATTTGTCCAAAGACTTCTGGTTGTGTACCATTCAGAGTTGACCATCCTATGTTGCTCTAATGCCATTGTCGCCACATGACCGGTAATACTGAAGAAACGGGCAACCATTTGCTTCGATGTGCTTCTTCCACGAACAACTTTTGTCAGATTTGGCTGGTCTTGGAAGACCCATACAGTCGATTGCTATTTTGTTACGGGCTCATATGTATAGATCCATGGGTCGTCACCTGTGTAGATGTTATACACAGCCTTTGATGCATCTTGAACGTATTTTTTAAAAATATTTCCTTGCACCAATCGAGACGAGCTTCCTTTTGAGCGTTTTTCAGATTAAAAGGGATCCAACGCGAACAAATCTTTTTTATGGCCAAATGATCATGCAATATTTTATTGAAGCTTGTCATACTAATGCCCAAAGATGCCTCAATCTCATGGTATGTCACATGACGATCTTGCTGTATCACGTCACGCACAGCATCGATGTTTTCTGGCACAACAACCGATTTTGGACGACCCTGACGGAATTCACCCTGAAGCGAACTTCGGAAACGACTGAATTCGTTATACCAGTTTTTTACAGTGCTACATGATTGTGCTTTATCACCGTAAAAAGAATTAAGTTCATCGATGCACTCTTGTCTTGATAATCCACGTCAAAAGTTGTGAAAAATAATCGCAAGAAAATATTCACAAGTTAATTCCATTTTTAGCCCAAGATAAATTTTTAAAGTTACTGTAAACAACAAATCACACATTGTTATGAATAAGGCTATGTTCAATATTGTCAATGTTTCCAATGGAAACGTCAGATGGCACCTGGCAACACTTATTGTTGCTAAGGTCAGAAATATAAATAGCAACCCTCGTATACACCAACAGCAATATCCTGCAGCCATTTCACTTACACTCACTTGGTGCCTTATTGCGTCTGCTATAGAGGCAGTGTTACCAAAAGCTAACACTGAAATTGTGTACTACCAACTTAAACTATTTAGTTGCTGAATTTACAAAACACTCACCGTGGAAACTCGTTTACAAAACTGTGGATACATACAATACAAAGATATTACGATATATCGTTATACTCTGGAAAAATTTGTATGTTTATCTTTTCAGACAATTAAACTGCACAAAATAATGGTTTCTTTTCATGTCATTTTAAGCATGCTACTAGCTGACCTGTGCAAAAGATTCGCTATTACCATAAGTAGTAAGGCTGACGGTTTGTGTAATAGGATGAAAGAAGAATTTCCTCTTTTGTTTCAATTGTTTATTTGTTTAGTGTAATAGGTACATAACAAAAGCCGACGCCATTGAAGCAGTTTATTAAAATCACTGTGATATATGCTACTTTACTACTATCTAGCAACTAGGCTGTGAACTGTCTTATACACACGACTTTCACAGTTATTACTTTTGCCCTTTAAGGATAAAATTCCGAAAAATTTTGTCCTTAAAAAATTACGTGACCAAAGCAGACACTTTAATCTTTAATATGATAGCTGATTTATCTATTTCAGTTAGGTATCAAGGGAGATAAACGGCTCATGATAAAAAAAATACATTACCGAAATAATGATAATTTTACCTTTAAGGGTCGAATTCCAAAAAATTCGTTTTTTAAAATATGATGTGACAACGGCGGAGACTTTATCTTTAAAATGATGCCTTATTTACCTATATCGGTTAGATATCAAGGGAGATAATACGCTTGTGACACAAAAACATGTTGTAGAAATATTGATACTTTTGCCCTTTAAGGGTAAAATTCGGAAAAATTCCTTTCTTAAAATGTGATTTGACTGAAGTGGAGACCTTAATCTCTAAAATCATACCTCATTTGTCAATTTCAGTTAGATTTCAAGGGAGTTAAATATCTCATGAAAAATAAATACGTTATGGAAATAATAATCATTTTGCTGTTTAAGGGGCAAATAACAAAAAATTCCCTTTTAAAATATGATGTGACCACGGCGGAGACCTTACTCTTTAAAATGATATCTCATTTATCTATATGGGCAGATATCAAGAGAGATAAAGGGCTCATGACACAAAAACGCGTTGTAGAAATATTGATACTTTTGCCCTTTAAGGGTCGAATTCCGAAAAATTCTTTTCTTAAAATATGATTTAACTGAAGCAGAAAACTTACTCTCTAAAATAATAGTTCATTT
The DNA here is from genome assembly GCA_031002005.1 of Vandiemenella viatica. NCBI lineage: Eukaryota > Metazoa > Arthropoda > Insecta > Orthoptera > Morabidae > Vandiemenella > Vandiemenella viatica. Next base: position 347,249,433 of record JARYHS010008074.1, read on the forward strand.
CTCAATTTCGATTAAATATCAAGGGAGGTAAATAGCTTGTGACAAAAAATAGAAAAAAAAATGATAATTTTCCCCTTTAAGGGCCAATTTCGAAAAATTCCTTTCTTAAATTATGATGTGACCACAGCAGAGACCTTAATCTTTAAAATGAGACCTCATTATCACCTTGATATCATTTAGATATCGAGGAAGATAAATAGCTCGTGACACAAAAATGTGTTTCATAAACATTGATACTTTTGCCCTTTAAGTGTCAAATTCTGGACAATTCCTGTTTTAATATATGATGTCAGCAAAGCAAGGATCTCAATCTTTAATTTCAATCTTTATTTATCGATTTCGGTTAGGAATATGATTTATTGGTCTGACAAGAAGAACATCCCAAAGAGGAACTGTACGCATCCAGTCAGGATTGCTTATCGTTCTCTATTATGGGGACATATGAAGATAATAATAATATATGATTTAAATCATCTTTTCATCCAGGCACTGTACTTTCAATTTTTTTTAGTTATCTTTGCCAATTTAAATTTCAGTGCAACTATTATCCAGTAATTCCTCTAACTGTTTTCGTATTGTATTCAAACCAAAAAAGTTACTGGTCCCGTCAAGAATAACTTGGTACCTACAGTTTTTGACATTTTAACTTACAATATACAACTATGAACATCTTACTGTAATTAGTGGCTGTGAGCCGCCTCCTTTAAGAATGGCCTCTGCTGCCTGTTGTGTAGCTCCCTTGGCCTCCGCTCCTAAATTTTTAGCCATGTTAATGCGTGATGCCAATCTTCTTGCCAGCTCCAACTTATCTGTGGCTGTTGGTCCCATCTGTCCTGGTACCACTGAAATAAAAAATATAACATACAATATATTTTACAAGATTTTACAATTAGTACGGTAAATATTAACCAAACATTTATGTCTGAATTGACTGTTATGACAAAAATAATGAAAAATCAAGATAACATTTTCTATTTTAATTCAAAACAATTAAACAATGTTACGTTTACCTCCAGCAGCTGGATTTACTCCAATAGGTGCCTTTATCTCCTTTACAATTCTCTTTGGTGCAAGCATATTTTCTATTTGCTGATCTATATCATTTTCCAAGTCTTCATCATCAGAGTCCTGCAGACCTGGATGACAGATTAAGTTGTTAACAATAATATAATTTGATTTCAAGAGCTCAATATTACAGGGTTCATACAGAATTTTAAATATTAAAATTAAGGAGTATTTAAGGAGTATTCAAGGAGTTCATTCAATATTTTTAAGGAGTCTTATTACATTCATCCACAATTAATGGGCAAACTCGATAATTTTAAGAATACTGTTTGCACTACTTTATTACAATGAAACAAAAAACATTAAAACACAAACAACTAATATATATATATATATGTTCATTCAAATTATCCTTTTAATATCCATTTATAAGTTTTCCTGCCAAAACTTGTCTTCTGATTTTTATCAAAACTTAAAATGTATCAGTTTTCACATTATTTGCTTTAAGGTTGGGATCACTATGTGCAAAATCTCAAACTTTCTTTTCTTCTGCAATCTCTCCAAAATACAATTTTTTTTTTCTATAACACTGCTCTTACTTTATCATCGGTACAGTTTGACAATAATGCACATCTGGAAACTTCTATCACATTTTAGAAAAATTGCAAATGATTACTGCTTGAAAAATTACACATTCCATAACAAAAGTTTTAATTTTAAAAATTGACACAATTTATTTAAAAAAAAGGTCTACATAATTTTAAGATCTGCTCTTTTAATGGATATCTGTTCATCTATTTTCGCTACATCTAGACATTTTTCTTTAATAGTTTTCCTTAACATATTAGACTTAAGAAAAAAAGAAATGTCTTTCTTATCCTCTCCCTTTTCAGCATAAATGTCCGCATTCTTTTCACACTCAGCAATGTCATTCTGAAGGCATTGCTTTTTCTTTTTCAGATAGTCAATTTCATCTTCTATCGTCTTTCTTTTACTACTATTGCTTTCAGCAAATTTCTTTGTTCGTTGGCTTTCTAAATACTGCATGTATTTTGCACGTGCAGAAGATGCTGAAAGTCTCAATTCTTTTGTAATGTGTACATTAAGTACACCACCACAAAATTTGATGTAATCATACACTAATCTTTGAGAAATGTAAGATTCATCATTCAAATTTTCAACTTCTAGAGATTTATTAACAGAAAATCCCCATTCAACTGAAGCTTGCCCATGAGACAGAATAAGAATAATTTTTATCAAGTTCCATAATTTGAAATATTTTTCTTCTTTAAAATATTCAGATAAGAATATATCAAGAGACATTGTTCTGTGATCAAAATTTTCAAATTCCACTGCAAAATTTTCAACAATTTTATTTAAAAAATCATTGTATTGTAGTAGGATTTCACTGCCATCTTCATCTAAATATTTGTTTTTTTTTTTTTGGGGTTAGGTAAAACAACATGTTTTTCATTTTAATCTTTGATTGTTCCTTATCCTATCAGAAGAACAAGATTGAGCATTAGATAATTCAACAGATACTTTGATAAAATCTTTTATTGATGAAGCAGATTGTTGCTTTATTTTCAACAATTCACTGTGTTTTGACCCTGCAACGAAAAGAAAATATTTTAAAAAAAATAAACTTCAATAAAATAACAGATACATATTCAAGAAAATTTGGGGATTTTCTTATTTTATTCTGAATTTAACTACTCTACTGTAATTTACTTTTAAACTATTATAAACCGGATTGCTTGAGCAAAACTTCGGTGTTCGAATCCCGTGCATATAATTAAACATTGTATATGTATAGGCAGATTGTACGGAATGGCACATACTTTTGTGTGGCCCTGTAAATCCTATAAACACCATTTTCAATAGAAAACATGTTACAGTGTATTTTAATATCATAGATAAATTCGATTGAGTTCGAAAAAAGTATAACATCACTAAAACATATTTCATAGAATTTCCATATGTAATGTTGCTGAATTTTTTTGTGTGACCCTGTAAGTAAACTATAAATGGGGAGCTGTACGACTTTCTGAACCGATCCGAAACTATTACTAACCTGTTGAAATATGGATCAACTGCTTCCTTATAATGTCCTCTTCAAGGTTTGGAATCATATTTTTCGGAAAAGTCGCCACGAATTACATTAAAAATGCCGAAATATGAGAGTGTCGCGCGGCTATTACATGTCGCTAGCGCTGGAAAAAACAATGAAAATCTTGTAAAATGTTGGTTATATGCTTTGTTGTAATGTTTATATGTGTTTGAGCTCCACTCCGTTGTCAAACGTCGCACGACATTAACAGATAGAAAATATGTATCCAAGACGTGCTACAACCAGTCACGCCATCTTATCGGTCAGAGACAATCAATTGCTTCCGTTGTAAACAAATGCTCCGGTTGTATGGCAGATGCCGCAGAACGAATGTCCCATAAATTTTTACTTTTGGTCCAGGCCGAATTTCACGCTATGTACGACCATTATGACAAAACGAAGCTGTTTAGGTTCATATGATCCCTGTACCGATAATTTCTTTGTCATTTCCGCGGCGCAAGTCACATTTCAATGTCAATGTGTTCTAAATTTAAGTTCACACGTGGAATAAATAAAAAATCCGAAATAGCGGGAAACAAAACGAAAAATTTCGAATTGTGAATGAAATTCATGCCTAAAAATTACTGCAAAAAATAAATAAATTTATATGATACATACCTTTCATATGTGACTTCACGGCTGCTTCTCCCATTCCGGATATGTCAAAAGTCTTCATACACACACAGCATTTGGCTTTTATTCTATCACAATCTTGCAAAATCCACTCCTTGTATTCTTTTTTATCCAGCCATATCTTATTAAAAACGCACTTTCCCTTAGGAGACATTTTCGATGTATAAAAATACTAATAACTGAACGCCTAAAGAAAAATATTAGCAAAGCGACTAACGGCACGCGACAAAGAATAAATAAGCCGCATGCGACAATCAATAAATAAGCCGTTTGACAGTTCGGCCTGAAATCATAATCAGTGATTAAATCCCCTTAAAAAAACATGTCCAGGTGCTTTATCATCGAGCACTTTTTGACGCATTCTATAGATCATAAATAAAGAGACCAGTATTTTGTTTTCTAGCATTCTCTCCTTTATAAAAACAAACAAAATTCTCTTCTGGATAGAGCATCGACGATAACAGCAAGTCCCGGGGTGGGGGGATGGTGTGCGGTCACCAATGCTTCCAGAAACGGGAGAGAATGTGTGTTGTGGGTAATGAGTTAAATTACAATCTGAATTTATTCTTCATGCGCGATACGCACGTTAACCATTGAAACTCAGGCGTTTCCGAATCAGAAAGTAAAATACCAAAAATTTTTCAAGGAGTATTTAAGGAGTATTATGCAAAATCAAGGAGTTTTAAGGGTACTTGAAAATGAAAATTCATTTTCAGGAGTTTTCAAGGAGTTTTTAAGGAGCGTGCGAACCCTGTATTAATGATGCCATTAATTCATGTGGACAGAAATAGTCCCATATGTATTGCAATCTACCTATTCAACACCATTATTATGGCTAAAATGTTAGAATTTCTATATGTATTTTTAATTTTCTTTGATTTTGTTGGCATCATGTTACTAACATTATTATTATTACTTACCATAAGGCTGAAATTACATAACAAACTGTTTGAAAAGGTAATTGTGTATAAACATAGCACAGGATATCATTTTTAAGAAAAAAGATATTTAGAAAGAAATGTCCAGATCTGATAATTGGTTAATTGCAACTTTAGCTGCAATGAATAAATCACTAGGGTTTTGAGGATAAGCTCTCGGAGTGTACAGTCACTGAGTACTGAATAGTATGCCTCTCAGCACCACAATCGCAGGCAGCTGACGACATTTTTCCCCATCTGTACAATGAGTCTGAACTAGGGTTGTAATGGATGTCATCTTTGCAGGTGCCTTTTTTGTGTTATAACTATATGCCTCGTTGATGTTGAGATCATTAGAAGCGTTAAAAGATCAGGGCTAGGAATGGGAAGGAATTCGACCACGGTCTTTTAAAGGAATCATTCACCTGGAGTGATTTGGGGAAGCCATGGGAAACCCAACTCTGTATTCCCGGACGGGGATTCGAACCGGCGTCTTCCCGAATGCGAGGCCAACCCATTATTGCCTACCCGCCACGTTCAGTTTCATGCTTGCCATCCACCTCCCCACTGCTCTAGTGGCGCATTCGTAGTACAACTTGTATGACCTACGAGATCCGATTTTCGATAAAAGAACTCTTGATGGACTGTGAAAAAGGTTACAGGAATATATGTAGAAGGTGTTGGATGTTGTTTGACTCACAGGCAACCAAAAAGGGTCCTTGTTATCCAACGAGCTACAGATATTGGAGGAACCTATTGGAGGAATCATCCTACGAGTGTGCGATAAAGACACATGGTGTGCCGCAAGAAAGTACGAGTGGAATGGATTGCTTGGAACATCTATAGCAGCATGAATGGGTGAGCATATCCTATGGTAGTTCCAAACGGACGGGTTCCTACTCTGCCTTCAGTCTCCTTTAATGTATACACTTGGTAGTTTCATGGAATTAATATTAAAAAATTACCTTAAAAGCGATTTGGGGATAACAGCTGGGGCTGTCACCCATAATTTATTATAGAATCCTGTACTTTATTTTGTGTAGGCATACCTTATGATCTACAAAAGTAATAAAGTCCCTAAAATACATTTTTATTTAATTTATTGATTTACTTATTGTTATTACCATTATTTTGTTTGACTACTGTTATCATGTCACTGTTTGATCTCTTATGCAGGAAAATAGTATCCCAATGCAGATTTGACAAATGATTATCACTGTACTGGATTGATAGGTTCTCGTGTATGTCAACATAGTCACAATGAAATGTCAAGCGTCACTCACTTCACATTTAACGTGTTTGGTTTTGTTGAGGTTCCTTTCGATTCACTCAATATTTTTTTTTTTTTTTTTTACAAAATAATAAGATTATTATACATTTTAATTTAAAATACAGACTGCAAAGATTCTGTAAAATAATAATAATTTTATGCGATCTAAAAATTCCACTCACAGAGTTTACCAGCCGTGCAGTACACCTCTATCGCTGTCACCTATTTTTAAAAGGGGACCTACAGATTAATGTGAAATACGAACAACGGAGTGTCCCAGCATCTCAGCATTAACAAAACAAAGCTTTTCAGGGGTGACTGTCAATTTTAAGACCCGTGAAAATTATAGCTGAGACAGGGATTTGAACAAGGGACTTTCTGTACCCCAATCGTATGCTGTAACCATCTGAGTCAAGAGACAAATCTGGATATAATGACAAATAAATATTCAAACATAGTAAAACCAATGTACTTTTTTCGATGTAATTTATTTTTGTTCTCCCAAAACACAAATGTACTTTTATGTGATTGAATACATATTTTTCAGTACTTCTAGATTCAGATGCTTGTGGCATGTGATCAGAGGCAGCCCTAGCAAGTTTTTCAGGTGGTGCGAGATCCCATTGTGGCGCCCCAAATGAGAAATTGCTTATTCATGATTAAGGTGTTCATATAGATAGACCGAAGATAACATACAGTTTTTACATCCAAATGTAAAAGTCTTTTTTATATGAAAGTGTGAAAATACTGTTTAAATATTTCTATTAATAAGCTCTGATCACGGTAAGCAATATGGAAATACTATTTGGTTTCTCCACCGTGACATAATGTAGTAAGCTGATGATTAGAATTTATTGCACTATCACCACTTATTGTCTTCTTTTCTGATCATGTTTTTCCGGCAATTGGTACTTCGTAAACTATAGGAAATTATACAGGGATAATTTTAAGACGGTCGCCTGGTTAGGTAGGGTTGGAATTGTTCTATCAAAGTTTCTTAACTGTACGAACACACTCAAAGTATATTAAACTCAAGATACTATTTATTGCGCAGAATTTCAGCAGTTACAACCCGACCACCATACCATATTTATTTTTCTTGTAATTAACAGTTAACAAAGATTGCCCTGAATAATCGTTCCCGAAGATTGCTGTTCTTAGCGAGTGTGAACTTTCTTTTAAACTTCCACAAATGGCACAACACTGTATTTCTTCCTCCCGTAGTGGACGACATACACAATTAACAGTCTTTAAATATACATAATATTCACTTGGCACTTAACCGAAGCGGTAGCTAGTCCGAAGACTTCCCTTAACACGAGGATGCTTTACTATTCGGTAGAATCACGTTTTCCCGCACTCACGTTTACCGCAACTCGCGCCATACACTGCCCTCGATGGTTGCAGTCAATAGTCGACTTCATACTCGTTGATCGACTTTTACATCAAGATTGGCAGGTGCGATAACTATCGTAATGTGACAAAAACTTTATGAATTCCACTCGAGCAAAGCTGCGAACACAATGCTCACTTCACTTACACGTCAAATTCACAGTTTTTGATAATTTTTTAAAATATATAAAAATATAAAATATGTGAAGTTAAAAATTCCCACTTTTAATACCGAAAAATAAACTTTACCAAAATTTTGCCAGAACCCTCGGAGAGTAATGGTTACACAGGTTAAATGTATGTATTATTTCCCTAGGTAAAATTATTTTGAACAAGTATTTTTCATTGTTTTTGCTCCACTCTGAAGCTAAGGGGGCATCCATAAATTACGTGAGGTGAAATAGGGGGGGGGGGGGGTCCGGCGAAATCTCACCAGATCTCACCAAGGGGGAGGGGGGGGGGGATACGGAAATCTCACGTAAGATTTTGCGAAAAATTTGGGGACAGTAGAGCAAAAAAAAAAAAGTCTACAATTTGCGGCAAAGTCGATATTAGTAGGGTATTTTGTCAAAAAAGTTAGGGTGTGACCTAAAAAAAAAGTCTACAAAAGTTTCTAGGGGAGGGGTTCTCACGGACCAGATCTCACCAGAAGGGGGGGGGGGGGGCTGCGGCCAGATCTCACAAAATCTCACCAGGGGGGAGGGGGGTCCAGAAATCCGGAAAAAACACCTCACGTAATTTGTGGATGCCCCCTAATCCTGGCCATGTCCTTGGAAAGTTGTGCAAATAGAGTGATCAACACATACTACATTGTATCGATCATACGCTAAAACACGTTCATTGCAAATAATTATTCTTGATTTGTTGCTATCTCATTTTGGCTCATACTCAAAAAATCTTTGCTTTCTTAGGCATTTGACTTGGTTAATAATAGGAAATATTCCAGTCTGAGAATCAATTTCTCTAGCTTTCTGTTATCAGATCCGGTACTCTTTCTCAAATTCCGACCTGTTTTTCAGCAACTGTGAAGAGTTTGATAAATCCACTTCCTGTCTGCATAGCCTTTGTTTACAATGTTTACTTGAAAAAATGTATTTTACCAAGTCACCACTGTAATTATGAACTCAAATTGCTCCATGATCTGGCTAAGTGACAAGGCATCTGTTGCTGCAACCAAATAATTCGTTTCAGAAGGGCATCACGAACTGAAGAGTAGTGATAACGAACTGTAGCGATGCTAGAAACTCTATTCTTGAAACGAGTTTCACAAATTTTTGTCGATAGTCCTTCTAAGTGCCAGAATACCACTTCCCATCGCTTTGTTGATCGAGAGAATGAAACAAATATTCTTTAAAGAAATCCGGACAAGGAAACCGATTTAACTGATGTTTTGGCAGCACTTGCTATTACCAAATTTAATTACAGTTACATGGATTAAAAAATGCTTGAAGATACTGGTTCAGAATTTAGCTTTCGACACATTTGTTTCCTCCTACCATATTGGATCCATTATCATATCTTTGGCTTCGACAATCGTTCATATCCAAATCGAACTATTGCAAAGTATCAGTGATAAACAGGGTAGTGAGTCCAGCTCCCAGTTCCTGAAGAGTCACTTTTCGGATTGTAAGCACAGCTTCTGGCCTCACATTCGGGAGGACACGGGTTCGAATCCCCGTCTGGGCATCCAAATTTGGGTTTTCCACAGCTTCCCCAAATCACGGATGCTTCCTTAAAAAGCCATGGCCGAATTCCTTCCTGTTCCTTGTCCCCATCCTGCCTCTAATGACCTTAGCCGTCGACGAGGCGTAAAGCCACAAGTAAAAAAAAAAAAATGTCTTCATTAGTGTGAACAAAATCAATGTCAAAGATAATTTTTCGACGTGACTTACATCAGGAGTTCAATTCAGTATGATGGAAAAATATTTACGAGTAGATGACCCAACCATAGTCAAAATTTTATTACGAACTTCATTCGTTTTGAATATATTTGCCAATATAATAAGACATTAGTCTCGTTATTAGCAATACGGCGGAGATGCTCCATCATCACAGGATCATATTTTCCTAGCAGTTGCAATATACCCATGAAGCTACCATCATTAGAAGTATTTAGTATTTCAGATCCAAAGCTTCCTCTGAACAAGACAAGGATATAAACCTAGTGTATTTACAAATGCTTGTGTAGTAAATTGATTTTTTTTTTTTTTTTTTTTTTTTTATTGTATTTACGTCTCTCAACATCGAGGTCTTTAGAGACGGGAAAGGATGGGGGGCAAGGATGGGGGCAAGGAATGGGAAGGAATTCGGCCATGGCCTTTTGAAGGAAGCATCCCGGCATTTGCCTGGAGTGATTTGGGAAACCATGGAAAACCCAAATCTGGATGCCCGGACGGGGATCGAACCGCCGTCCTCCCGAATGCGAGGTAGTAAATTGAAGTTATTTAATGGAATCAACCCTCCTAGCCAACTGATGTGATCGTGATCTGAGGAAGTTTTGTGAGTTTTGAGACGCTCTGATTAGTAACTCATCATCGAATCCTTCTTTTCCCAAATAAAACTGAGACCTTCTATTGAATAAACAACATATAAGCAACATACTTTATCTGCAGATTTAGACTAAACAAGCTACCTACTTTTATAACTTTCTCTATTTGATGTTACTCTTTGAAATTGCGTATTTGAAAAATGACGTCCATGATTTTTTTTCTTGGATTTTTTCGTTGCTCGAATAATTATTTCATCTCTGCCAGCAGAGTCAGTGAGCGACAATTTTGAAATATCGTCGTAATTTGTACGGGGGGGCGACTGTGGTGATATTACTTGTATACCCATTTGTAATCTTTTGAACAGCAGACGACGTTCCAGCCATAGATAAATCTTCTCGCACATGCTGCTCTTTATCATGAAACTTGTCTGAACAACTTCCATTAAATGTTTTCTTCCGTCTCGTGTTGAACTAGCTCTAGTGACGACGATTCAGATGACTTCTAAATAAAAGTTTCCTAACAATTTTGAATTCTCAGTTTCGTCTTGGTTTTGTTTTCTTTTTAAGCATTGTGGGCCATACAGGTTTTTTTTTTTTAGATTAGTGACATGTCTTATCTGTAAAAGACAGATAAGCTTTGTTAATATTTACGATACCACCAATGTTAATTGTAATCACCGAGGATCTAATATGGTGGAAAGAGATAAATAGATTGAATCTCGTCTCATGCACATGTACCCGCATGCATAAACTTCGAAACTACAGTCAAAAAGGCAGGAAACATGTGCGGGAGGCATGACGCGGCACCGGAAGGTGCTAACTTTGGAACGAGTTACGATTTTAATGATTCCAGTAACTCAAACTGTCTCGAGTAGCAACTCGAATTGACTCTGTTCTATGATGACATACGACTGTGTATTAAGCTGAAACTCTTACTCTTATAAACTCTTCTGGATGATGTGTGTTAAAATAATATATGAACAGAAACCTAGGTTATTACAGAATTTATTTTTAATTTTTTTGCGCAGACGATCTCTCGCTGCATTTTCGGCGTCCCCCTATATGTGACGGCGCCCGGTGCGGTCGCACGGCTCGCACTGCCCTAGGGCCGCCCCTGCATGTGATTCAGATATGCATGGTCCCCGGTTCAAAATCCAGGTCTCGTATGCAATATTTACAGGCCTTAAAAACGACCTTCACCTCTGGCAAAGCTTTGATTTGTTAATGCGAACATGCAAGAACTCTACCTACATTTTACGAACATCTGATGAACCTAAATTAAGGCTGAAAAAAAGGACACTTTTCTAAAGCAATCAGTAATACTAACACAACATTTAGTCTTAAAGGACCAGAAATTTCTGAACTCTTTGTATACACTTCTCCATATCGACCTGTCTGACACTGGCCCGCACCGTCTAAAAGTAAACCAAACTAATGACGACTGACACTTAGTGCTGTGTCGTTTGAACTCACTTCAATCGAGTGAGTGATAACAATGAGAAAAGTGTTGGTCGGTGACAGTGCAGCCTCGGTGTGGTCTATTGTGGCCTGACCTTAACTTTACATGCAAGTTCAATTGTGTAAATTCGTCGCTTAGTAAACAACACCGTTTAGTTCATAGTTATTTTTATTGCAAGATCGTGAGAGAGAGAGAGAGAGAGAGAGAGAAACCACGATACTAATCGACGATGGACAGAATCTTGAATAAAGAGAAAAGAATAATATATGCTGCAATGTAAGCAAATCATCCAGTTTAAAAATTGCTGATGCGAAAGTGGATGTAGGATTTCATGTGAAAGTTCCCCACTTACGGATGCGGATATCGGTTACATCCTTAGTCTGAACATCTTCCACAATTGGTCCTAACTATATTAAGAGCAGGCCAGATTTTACAGTTGAGATCAAATCCTGACAGCTTGGTTGTGATGCTGTGAAATTAGAGAAAGGAAGGAGGATATTGGAGTCCCATACTTTTCTCCACTGATCTATTAGGCTTAAACCAGTTTCATTGAGCTCTTTTACTTTGTTGATAGGCGGTCACTGAGAGGAGAGTCTGTCTTTGTTGATGGCAGAGAACTGGATCGGCAGAGAAAGATTACTGGTGATATTTTCGTATTTCTGAATGACTGCGTTTTTTAAATTATTATTATTATTGAAAATGAGACGTTGCTATGTGACTCAGTATAGGCAGGCATATTGATGGGGTACCCCTGATTGTCCCTGTTATAATGCACGCAGTCTGATTCAGTTGTGTTTCCAGAAGTCCCAGAGTGCAATACTTGGTCACGGAGCAGACCAATTCCAATGCAGAAGTATGGAGTGTTTTGGCTGAGGAATCCCAAGTCATTCCATACAGTTTAGATAGGATGTTATTCCTCATTCTAATTTTGGCAGTTATGTTAGACACATGGTTTTCAAAGCTGAGTGTTCTGTCTAAGACAATGCCAGATATACAGTAGTTTTGTTTTCAAAGTGAATCCTATGCTTTCGACTGGCTGGTCTGTTGTTGAGATGGAAAGTTGATGCTTCTGTCTCATCTGCACTTGGTTTTGGCCACCATTTATAGCAGCATTCAAATAGAACTGACATGTCATTGATCAGCACTGATCATGTTCTAGATCTTCACAGTTTGCAGCTAGTGCCCAGCATATTCAAATTTACTTGAGTTGATTTCAGACATATCTGTTAAGTACAAGCTAAACGGGAATGAAGCAAGTACAGAACCATGAGTAAGGTTATTGTTTGGTTTCATTTGTGTGTTCATCTTGTTGGCCACGAGCACTTGGAAACACCTGTTACTGAGCATAGCATTAATTAAATTACTAAATTAAGGAATGACATCATCCGAAGGTGTTTGAATATTACACCTCACCTCCAAATTGTCAAATATGGCTGTAAAATCTATAAACACAGCTGATCTTTTCTGTTATCGATGGAAACCTACATTTATAAAGGTAATCACTGAGAGAAACTGGTCTGTGCAGTTGCAGTTAGCGCAAAAACCAGCTCGTTATGTAGGAATTGCTTGGATTATATAGCAAGTTCTCCAGAAGCTTATACATCAATAAATCTGTTGTTTAGTTTGAGTGTTGCTGGGTTTAAGGAGGATAATAATTTTTGGCCGCTTTAGTTCATGTGGTATATTACCAGACTGGAGAAGGTCTGTAAAGAAGTCAGATAATCATTTCTTCACAAAATTTCCACAATGAATAGGGAATTCTGCACGTACAGCATTAAAGCTGGGATATCATTGATTCAGCTGCACATAAATAGTTCCAACTGTATCACAATATATCGTAATAATGACAATAAGGAAAATGGAAGCGGCTTCTAGGTGATATAAATAATGAAGGAAATTAACTCACCACACACCAAAGTGGACGGCTGTGGTGAGAGGGAACACTTATGCTGACAAACAAATACACAATATTTCAGCCTGATGAAGGTAGATGCCAAAATATTGTGTATTTGTTTGTCAGCATAAGTGTTCCCTCCCACCACAGCCATCCACTTTGGTGTGTGGTGGGTTAATTTCCTTGTTCTTCATTAAGTATATAGTAATAACAAACATACTGTTGTCTTGTTCACATAAATAAATTGGTGATTATACTTGAATGATTGGTTTGCTGTTTTATTTTGTACACTGTTTACCATTGCAGAGTGAGCAACAGTTGGTTGGGATTGTATGTGTGTATGTAGTATCTTTGCAACAGATAAAATATATTTACAAGCTGTCCTGAATGAAATCAGATTAAAGCAGTAGAACTCAATTTCATGAAAATATTGAAAAGTACAATTAATACTCCTCAAAGTAGCATCTTTGTGCATCAACACTATGTTTCCAGCTGTTCTACCATTGAAGATATAAATCCTGGAACTCCTGTTCTGAGATGATTTTCAGAGTTCTTGTCACAGCGGCTTAAACAACTTTGATGGATTCAAACTGGTGTCTCTCTAGAGCCAGGGAAACAGGAAAAATCACAGACATAGCAGGGCTATAAGGATGTTGTGGAAGCATCTTGATGTTTTTTTGGGTAAGAAGGTCCTGCAAAAACTTTTCCGTGTGACTGGGTGCATTATCATGGTGCAGGATCCAGTTGCTTGCAAGTTCTTGAGGAGCACGGGCAACGCGTTTGTGAAGTCTTTCGAGGACTTCAATGTAAAATGTGGAGTTGACCATTGTCCCTGATGGAACAAACTCCCTGTGAACAACTCCTTTGTCATCATTAAACACAATGAGCATTGTTTTGATTTGCTCATCTGAGACTTTTTTTAGACGCGGAGACTGTGGCATGTGCCACTCTGCACTCTGCCATTAAGTCTCCGGATCGTACTGGAAATCCAGGTTTTATCCCCAGTGATGACAATCTGTAAGAAACTTCACTCAGCTTCCACACAATGCAACAGATCTCGTGCAATTGTCAGCCTTGACTCCTTGTTGGCGTCGGTGAGGATTTTGGGCACCAACTTAGCATAAGTTTTTGCACTCCAAGATCATCCCTCGCAATCTCAGGAACTTGCATTTTTGGCAAATTTAACACATTGGCAATCATTTGCACCCTCAAATGTCAATCAGTGTTCAAAAGAGCTCTCACCTTTTCAACATTGTCCTCTGTTTTGGTTGTTGTTGGCAGTCAACCTTTCTCTTCATCCTCAATGCTCTCTCTTGCCTCCTTAAAGGCCATATGCCAGACAAAAACCTGGTATCTTGTGATGCATTCATCGCTGTATGCTGTTCTTAACATTTACAGTCCCCATCCCTGATTTCTTGAGCCTGACACAAAATTAAATGGTGTACTGTTGCTCAACCAACCGAGGCATTTTGCTTTATAACAATTCACAAACACAGTGTTTTACGCAACAAGCGACCTTCCTTGATACTCTGCTCACAACAGACCACCAGTTGTTGGGTGTCGTTGCCAAGGCTCCCCACTAACTTCCCCCACAATTAGTTTGCCTGCCCGGTGCAAGAGGGCGCCACACCAGAGACAGTCTGGTTTCATTCAGGACAGACCTTGCATATTATGTTACTAGAACTGAGAAAAATAAAAGCATTCAATGGGAAAAATGGTTGAGCCTGTACTAATATTGGACCACATTCTTTAAGAAACATGTTGAATATTCATACAAAAAGAAGTATGAAAATTTTCCTTAGTGACAATAACTGCATTTCTGAATACTGGTTTATTGACACATACTCGATGGTGGTGCATGCAGGAAAAGTTTTTATCCCTGTGGTTTCGTACGGGGCGATACCCTAAAATTTTCTTTTGGACATTTATCTATCATCTTGAATATTTTCAAAATTTTTCCTCATACGATTGGAATCTTAGAGGCATATTTTTAATGACTTTGGGAGCTCTTATCTCACAACATGCACAATTAAACAAAAAACAGAGAAGAATTTTTATCAGCTGTACACCGGGAAAGACTCAATTCTCACATCAGATATCTATATAGGGAGGAGATACTACATTAATTAAGGCAGCCAGAGGAGCTGTGTAAAAAGAAGGCCAGACTTATCAGCACACTCGCCTTTCTTGTAGGCACAGCGACATGTTGCCTTGTTAGAGTAACGCATCACATAAACAGCAGTAGTGAAAAAAAGGATTTTACAGTGTACTGGCATGGCACTCTTCAGAAGCGAATTCACTTTATACACTACAAACTTGACCAAAATGCATGGCTCCTACTTTCGAGTCAACTATATTTTACATCTACATTGGCAGCAGATTCTTGGGACTGGGTTGACACAGTTACTTTGTTTCAAGAGAGCATAGAACGAGAGAAAACCAGAGCAAGACATATCTCCAAATACAATAGTCTTCAAGGAATGTGGATCAACAACAGCCAGTTCAAGGCAAGCCATGCTGGTGCCAAACTTGATGGTGCTACGGTTAGTGTTGTAAAAAAACGGTTTTTTTTCTGGCTTGAAAAAAAACATGAAAAAAAACTTTGAAAAAAAACATGTTTTTTTTCAGGAACACGTTTTTTTTTCACAACTACTAAATCTCAAATTTGTAAGGCAGTTATCGTTTAAAATGACTGTTTTAGAGTTTATTCTAAGTACTTATCTTAGTTTAAAATCTACTATATTTTTCTGGTTCAGTAGGAAAAAAAAATTGAAATATTGACTAAATTGACTGAAATTTTCTTTAAGAACGGGAATTTCCCGAAGAGACTAGGTTGCGCGAGAAGGAATCCCCATTCCCCATTGTTTGGATTGATACTTGCTATTTGAAATAGTGCTGCCAGCCCTAAAAAATTAACTATAGATCTTTGAAAAAATTAGGAATTTAAAATTTATCCACGGTTTTTTGCCTTATTGGACTTTCCTTATATTCGTATACTTGTTAACTCTCAGAGTATAGTGGTACTGACTCATTAAATTGTCAGTAAGGGAGCGTGCATAAACCACATAGCTTCATTTTGGCCTCCTGTGAACCCCCACGTAGCCCTACGTGGCTTTTGCCTCCCCCCCCCCCCCCCCCCGTTCACGAAGCATATAGCTTTCTTCCGTTTTGATTCCAGAAGACATTTTGTACTATTTTCTCTTGTCAGACTATTGTAAATTACATACGGGTTTAATTAACTGAGGGAAATAAATACTCACATGCTGTTGTGAGATCAGTTCCTCATTTTAACTGTGAAAAATGTTACGAAAGGAAAGTTACGTGGCCTGTCTCGGAACCCCCCCCCCCTCTCCTTACGTAGCCCAGAGTAGCCTTCCAGCTAACCCCTCCTCCCTCTGGACCGAGCCACGTAATTTGTGCACGGTCCCTAATTATGAATCGTTTCCTTGCAACCGTTGGTGTAAACAAACGATTGAAAGGAAATAAAGCTCCTATTTTGTATGATAATCGATTTTAATTCAAACTTAAAAGACCGTAATACAGAACTATTGGCGCAGTCTTTATGCACAGTGTGTACTTTGCTCACAATTTAAAATTTCAATCTGAAAATCTTTTGCGTACAATATAAGAACAAGCAGTAAAAGAAAATTTAACTATTTCTGAAGTTAGAGGAGACAGAAGAAGAGACAGAAAATTCCGACACCGACCGAACTAGTGTTGGTATTACTGATACTAGTGAATGTGGTACTGACATAGAGGATGAATAAAATTATGTTACCTATATAGATACACTTATGAATCATTATGTTAGACATTATATGATTCAGTAAGACTTAAAACACACTTGTAAAATGGAAGTTCCTTAAATAAAACTATAATTTATGAAATATATTATTTTCTGAAAAAAAAAACAAAATTTAGAAAAAAAAACACGGGTGCTAGGTTTTTTTTCATGTTTTTTTTCAAAAAGTTGAAAAAAAAACATTTTGTTTTTTTTCAGTTTGCAACACTAGCTACGGTCTCAGTGCTAGTGAGGGGTTTGAATTTTGCTATGGTACCGAGGTCTGTGACTGAGAAGAACACTGTCTGTGTGTACACTCCCAGCTGATGTAGCAGAAGAAATATGACGTGAAACCTTTTGTGTCTTGAAGGCCAAACCACCCAAGGGAAACATGAGGCTACAGCGAGAAGCATTACAGAAACTAAGCAATAATGAAGATATTGTCGTCATCCCTGCAGATAAGGGAAATGCTACAGTTTTGCTCTCATCTAAACAGTATGGAGCCAGAGTCAGGAGCTAATTTAATGAATTAAATGACACTTCTTACAAGTCATTACGAGCTGATCCTGCATCCAAAGTAGTCAACAAAATAAAAGTCTATCTAAAGAAATCTTTTTTACCAGAAGAGACCATCAAGGACCTAGACCTTGTGAAGCCAGACCTCCGAGATTATATGGCCTACTGAAAAGCCACATGGACATCGTGCCCTTCCTTCCTATTGTCAGAGCAATCAATGCTCCCATGTACCAACTGGCACAATATTTCACACACCAACTAACTTGGGAGCCATCAGACCTGTTCAGAACAGATTTTGATCCTCCGAGTATATGTTGAAGGGTATTTAAGCCATATGTCTGTGTTACAATTATTTCTTCAAAATGAACCCTAGGAATCAAGAAATTAATGCGCAAACATATGTGAATATGTTGTAAATACCATAATTTTAATTCATTGTTAAAAAGTTTCAGCGTGGTGTATGCGGTAAGGCATTTGCTTGCCATTTTGCGCACCCGGGTTCAAATCCACATACTGCCAAATATTTTTATTTCTTTTTTTATATCCAGTAATCATTCAGCATTGATTTTATTTAATTTAAAATTCATTTACGAATTTTTATTATGGGAAATAACAGACATTATGTTAGTTTCAAACATGTACATGCTACCACCACTGCACGGAAATAAGTATAACTGTGGTAGGGGGGAAAAACCCCGACCTTCTGGCTGTAATATATTTACTTTATGATATTAATTGTAGAGATACAAGTATAGAAACGATGAACAAGAAATATACCTGTTTCATTTAAAAAAAATCACACAAACAATAAACTTATCAACAATAAATGAAATAATGATTTTCTAAAAAAAAAAAGTTGGGACTGTATATTCTGTAATATTTTGTTTTAAAAGTTATTTCGCATAATAAAAATTCGTAAATGAATTTTAAATGAAATAAAATCAATGCTGAATGATTACTGGATATAAAAAAAGAAATAAAAATATTTGGCAGTATGGGGATTTGAACGCGGGTTCGCAAAATGGGAAGCAAATGCCTTACCGCATACACAACGCTGAAGCTTTCAAGCAATGTACTAAAATTATAGTATTTAAACGATATTCACATATGTTTGCGCATTAATTTCTCGATACATAGGGCTCATTTTGAAGAAATAATTGTAACATACCCTTCAACATATACTCGGGGGATGGAAATCTGTTCTGAACAGGTCTGATGGTCTCCAAGTAAGTCCACTGGTGAGCCATTGCACTCATCATGTAAGGACTTCTGCAGAATTTGTATGACATTACAGGGTTTGACTGTGTCAGATTTCAACCTCTTGGTGAACTTTGATGTTGTCTTTCTGTTTACACGATTGCCTTGAAGGAGACTCTAGAATTAATACAATGTTATTTCGACACTGGGGTTGCAGACCTATCCCATTATGTGCTCATGTCCACATACCTTGTGTACGATGGGCGATTTTACAAGCAAACTGATAAAGTAACACTTTCTCCAGTGGTGGCGAATTTATATATCGAGGCCCTTGGAGACTGCTGCATTAAAACCCACATGCTTCTTCCATTACTTGGATGACACATTCGTATTCTAGCCACATGGCTCCTCAGCACATGAAGAATTCCTGTAACACCTGAATTCGGTTCATCCAAACATACGATTCACTATGGAGGTTGAGAAAGATGGTCATATTAATTAAGTACAAGCAAACTGATACTCTATATCATACTGTTTACAGGAAACCTACGTACACAGATCAGTATTTAGGGGCTACCAGCTTTCACCACCTGGCCCAGTGAAAAACTGTACTGACCATGCTGTTCCATTGAGTGCCAGCTATCTTGGATAGTGATAGTTTTGCAAGAAGAACTAAGGCAAATTAAACAGGCATTTCTTCCCCATGCACCGAGATCGACAGCTGAAGAAGAAGAGCCATCAAGATCCATTGCAGTGTTTCTATGCTGGGAATACTTCTGGGAAGATAGGGAGCAGCTTTCAACCACCAACAAAGATACAAAATATGATGCACACAGTGAAGGACGATCTCGACCTTCGAGTTCCAAGAGTTTATCCGATCACTTGTGAATGTGGCAAAATATAAATCGGTCAAACAATCAGAACCATGGAGGATTGCCACATTGAGCACAAGCGACATCTGCAATTGATACAGCTAGACAGGTCTCCATCAGCCAAACATGCTGTGAAAAATTTCCACAGAATATACTACAACAAGCTGAAAAGAGTCTCGGTGACTCTCCAGCAGCCCGCCTCCCAGCGGGGAGGAATGAAGTGTAAAAAAATTTTAGAGTAGCTGGAGATTAGACTGACAATCAACAAAATCAACAGAAATAGAAATGGTGGTCCCTTTTTGAGTGAAGCATGGAAGACCATCATACAAGATCTGCAACTGCAGTGCAATAGATGGAAGAGAGCCGATACACAGCTGTCCATTAGGGGCCTCATATGAGGCCTAGATGACACGGCAGCCAATAGGAGAGCAGCTTCTGCAGCGGGCCTCATATTCGTCTGCTGGGTATTTATATGAGCCAGAATTGTGAGGCATTCACAGTCGGTTAAGTCGTCGTAGTAGTAACTTCGACCTACTATTTCACTTGATGAAGATAGCGGATACAGATGTTGAAACATCATGTATGGCAGAACTTATCTGGCAGAACACCCAAGAAGAATTTTTATTGATCAAAAATGTCTCAAGACAACATTATCACACTTTTGAATAACTATCCAATGATACCATACACAATGGTGTATGCAAAATTTTTAATTTTTTTTGAGTTGGAGGTGCAGTAAATGATATTTTGATTGTTTTTAAAATGGCTCTGTTTTGTAGTCAACAGAACACAACCAACCTGTGAAGTTTCAACACAATAGATACAATGTTTGTGACATAAGGATGAATGGACAAGACAAAATTATAAGAAATCCATTTTTTTTTGTCATTCTAAATATGGAATTGTGTAAAAGAGAGAGAGAAAACATGTAATTTTCGTTCTATCTGTCCTGGATATGTTTTTGTGCTGAACCAGAAATTTATTCTGTTCTAAAATGAAGAAGAAAAAAATACTGTAACTCACCTAGGGCAGCTTTCTGGAACTTTTTTTTCTCACTCATCATCATTGCTTCAGCTTCATCAAATTTAAAGCCTTTACCACTGAATCCTCCACCTGTATGAACTTTTTTGCCTTCCTGTAATGAAATATCATAATGAATTAAATGATGTTAGCAATTACAAAATGGTCATTTTTTGTTTGTTTTGAATTGCATTCAAATATTATTAATATAAATAATCAAAAGGGGTAGGAATAATCACTTGATACAAATGACGATTGGACAGTGCAGAAACAGATAAAACATGAAAACTGAACAATACTGTAAGTTTCTTGTTCAAACCATTCTTCAGCAGTAGAGCATGCAGTGCACAGAGTGGTGATAAATTGTGTGAAAAATGAACAGGGTGATGGAGTAAACTCAAACTGGAAAAACAATATGAAAGGAAGAAAGAGATAGTGGGGAAATCTTTTGATAGGAATAGATGTAAATCAAATGTACAGAAAAAACAGATGCATGGCAAAAAATTACATTCATTAAAAAGAAAAAAAATACTAATTGTAATAAGTGGTGGTTCCTGCTGGTGAGGAAATGGAACTGGAAGGGAAGAGGCAAAGAGAAGAAATGAATGGAAACTATCTCAGACTGAGGCCAGGTGGTTTCCAGCATCTCCCTTCCGTTCTTTTACCACCATTTAGTTGCACTATGACTCCACTCCACGCCTTGCATGTGGATGGTTCCTCTTTCTTTCCTAATTTATATTTGTTAATCAGCTGCCCTTTTCTCCCAACAAACCCCAATTGATATTTTACATGGATAATTAAATGAAATTCGTTGGACTCTTCATAAAATCTAACTTCATAGAGATTCTGAATATGTATGTTACATTTTGATTTATTTAATTACAAACAAAGATATGTACTAAAAGACATCAACTCTGAGAATCACTTGTAAAATGCAGTTTTATTCCTGCCTCTGACATTTACTTGTAATATAATGATCAGACAAGATTCATAGTTCTGAGCTAAGCTTAAGAAACCAGAAAATTGACATAATTAATGGAGGAGAGTAACACTGATCTCTACAATTATCAATATCAGGATAAAGTGAATTTATGCATTCTTATGACCTGGAGACAAGCTGCCTCCACTTCAGGTGGATCTAGGGTTTAATGTGGATTCTTAACAAAAGATCACTCAGTTTGTACTTCATAAACACAAAGCAAGTTTATTAGAGGAGTAGAGGTAAGTCGAGCTTCCAGAACACTCCATGCCAGGATGTAAGGTACACACCAATAAGGTTAAGCCAGTGAAATAATAATGTCTCTCAAGGTACTTTTACAATCTCTGGTCATATGCTCGGTCACAAGTCCTTACTAAGATGGTAGAAAAAACATAAACAAGTTTAGAAATAAAACAGGAAAGAGTTTCAAAGAAAGAGTTACACCATGCTATTCAATTGGATATGCTGTATAGATTACAACATGATGGAAGGAAAGACTGCATACTGAAGTCCACAGGAAAAGGCAGAAAGCTTGAAAGTTCACTGGCCTCATTTTATGGGATACTAGCTGGTACCCACGACTTCGTTCGTAAAGAATTTGGATTGACAGCTAGTGACATCTAACCACCCTAGTGCACCATAGGAGACTCGATGCTATTACCACACACAAACAACAGTCATCTGCACTATGTAGTTCAGGCAGCAGAGTAAAATATATGGACACACATGTCATGGTCGAAATACGAAAATATCCTTGAACAACCAATTTCAACCACCATATCTCCCACACTCTCACTGTTACCGAAATTCGGCCAACATTGTGATTGACGGGTGACTCTGTGCTGCTACCACACACAAACACCAGTGATCTGCGCTACATAGTTTTGGCTGAAAAGTGATACACCATGACACATACGTTTTTGGTAGAAATATGAAAGTGCTGCAGATCAACCACTTTTAACCACCATATCTCCCACACCCCCATACTTACCGACATCTAACCACCATAGTACATGATAGGAGACACGATACCACTACCAAACACAAACACCAATGGTCTATGCTATGTACTTGTGACAGCAGAGTGTCATATGCGGAGGCGCATGTATTTGGTCGAAATATGAAAATATCCTTGATTGGCCACTTTCAACCACAATATCTACCACAGTTACCGAAATTCGGCCAACATTGTTATTGATGGGTGACTCTGTGCTACTACCACACACAAACACTAGTGATTTGGCTAGATAGTTTTGTCTGATAAGCGATACACCATGACACATGCATTTTTGGTAGAAATATGAAAGTGCCGCAGGTCGACCACTTTCAACTACCATATCTCCCACACCCCCTGTGCTACCGACATCTAACCACCATAGTACATGATAGGAGACATGATACCACTACCACACACAAACCCCAATGGTCTATGCTTTGTAATTATGGCAGCAGAGTGACACATTCGGAGACACATGTCGAAATATGAAAATATCCTTGATCGGCCACTTTCAACCACCATATCTCCCACAATACCACAGTTACTGAAATTCGGCCAATGTCGATATCAACGGGTGACTCTGTGCTACTACCACACACAAACACCAGTGATCTGCGCTAGATAGTTTTATCTGAAAAGTGATACACCATGACACATGCGTTTTTGGTAGAAATATGAAAGAGCCACAGGACGACGACTTTCAACCACCATATCTCCCACACCCCCAGCGCTACTGAAATCTAACCACCATGGTTCATGATAGGAGACACGATACCACTACTACACCCAAACACCATTGGTCTATGCTATGTAGTTGTGGCAGCAGAGTGACATATATGGAGACACATGTATTGGTCGAAATACGAAAATGTCCTGCATTGACCACTTTTAACCATCATATCTCCCACATACCCACAGTAATCGACATTCGGCCAATGTTGTGCATGACAGAAAACTCCATGCTACTTCCACACACAAACACCAGTGATCTATACTAGGTAGTAGTGGCTGAAAAGTGAAATATAGGAAAACACACTTCTATTTTTATATGTATATAAGATTATTAACTTTGTAGGGTTACACCACATCTAGTAAGCAATAAAAATAAGGAAAGTAAACAGAATAAAAATAATTTACAGGTTTTCTGGTGTGGCCTTAATGGAAGTATGTTTCTTTTTGGTGTGATGTCGAAAAGTTGAGAAATTTAAGATATTTTTACAATTAAATCAATTTGTGCATAAATTACTGGTTGGATTTTGTGGTCTCGTGAATAGAATAAGTTATAGTTTAGTGTCATGTTAGAAAGCTAACAAATTAGCTAAATATAGCCATAAATTAGAAGTCTTTTAAACGCAACTTCTTGCAGTCAAAATGTTTATTGTGATTTCAGTATATGAGTGGCATTGTATAGGATTAGCCCAAATGATTAATTGGCTTTCAAAACACATGTATTGAAACCACTGTGTATCTACAAAGATGAGTGATACATAAACTCCCCTAGTTTAAAAGCTCGTTTGGTGTCTGAGATGCACGGTAGATGGCAGCAGTGGACAAGATGGCCGAAAATCAGAATTTTTGTGAGTTAGAATATGTGAAATGTTCTTCGGATATGAATGTGCAGCGTTCATTCATACAAAAACAGGGAAACGCCGCACCTTGTCGCCAGAACATTTTACATTGTTTTTGCCAGTTCTGCGGCACTGGTTGTATGTGTAAATAGACCAGCACAAGGTGACCACAGAGGAAACAATGAAACAGAGCTATATGCACAATCCATTCCACAAAAAGCAACCATTTGTACCAACCGTAAACTGGGCATTCTGCAGAAAACAGTGCGGAATGTTGTGTGTCGGCATTTGCATTTCAAAACCTACCATGTGCAATTGGTACAACACCTGACCCCCAGATGATTATTGCAGCAGTTTTGATTTTTGTACCCGAATGCTGGAAGCTATGGAAAAAGATGAGGACTCACCGGGGAACTTTTTATTCAGTAACGAGGCGAATTTTCATCTATCTGGAAAGGTGATTCATTGCAATGTGAATGTGGGGTATATAATTGCCATATACCTTTGTGCAGCTGGAAACGGATTTACCAAAAGTGAATGTCTTCTTTGCCATCTTAAAAAGAAAGCTGTATGGGTTCTTTGTCTTCATCGAGCAGATGGTGATGGGATCCATGTACTTGGATATGTTGCATGTGTGGTTGTTTCGACAACTGACTGCTCATCTTTCATCCTACATCAGGAAGGGGCTCCACCTCACCGAGTACAAATGTCCGGGACTTTATCAACCAAGAACTGCTACACTGCTAGATAGGGCGTGCTGGTCCAAGTGATGTTCCTCTGTTGTCATGCCCCCCCCCCCCCCCAAATCAACAGATCTGACACCATGTGATTTCTTCTTGTGGGGTTATGTGAAGGACAAAGTTTATGTACTGCCAATGCCACAACGCTGCAAGAATTACAGGAAAAGATCACTGCAGCTGTGACAGACGTTGACAGAAACTTGCTATTGAATGTATGGATGGAACTGGTCCATGTGTTGGCTGAAGAAGGGCCCCCTTGAACATTTGTAGTATGTGCCCGAAACTTGGTGAGTTAATGTATCTTTGCAGATCGTATACTTTTCAAAAACAGTATTTTGAAACCCGATGAATCATTTAGGCTAATCCTATATTATCAGGAAGCCACTGCATGTAAAAGGAATTTGCTTTCAGAGAAACATAGGGGCTGTTGCCCATTGATCATGTAACTCTTTATGATGTTGGTTTAAAAGAAAAATCTGTACATTAACAGATCACATGAACGAAGATGCTAGCATATAATAAAACAAAACTAACCAACATTCTGCAAACCAAGTTTCAAAGAAATCGCTCAACATTAATGTCATTGAAAAGCATTGTTAACAAATAAAGTGAAGGAAATCGGCCATGATGTTCATGAGCCAACCATTCAGACATTCTTCTGAAGCAATCTCTGGAAATAATAATTTAAAAAAAATTCAAAACAGCTGCCTGGACCAGAAATCTAATTCAATCCAGGTTCTCCTGAATGTCTGGTCAAAATTTCACCACTCACACATCAGGTATAACCAAAGAAGTGAATAAAAATATTGTTTTCAAATGCATCTAGCTGAAAACTTCTAGGACTGAAACTCTTAATACAAATAACTCACTACAAAATGTGAAAAATAGAGATTGCCCTTAGCTGAAAGGCGTTATGAGTGATTAGGATAAGGGAGAGTAAGATTCACGAATGAACTCTTCTCGTTAATACTGTGTCACATACTTTTAGTAAGTTACAAGTTTTGATACAAATTTACACTCTATGCTAATACTCACAGCTGCTTGCTTAGCCCTGTACCTATCCCATAAAATCCTCAGAGGTTCAGGCACAGGTACTCCAGACAATTCGAATGCTCTAACAATATCACCGGCAGAACGCTCTTGTTCAGGTGTTATAAATGTATATGCAAATCCTTTGTTTCCAGCTCTACCAACAAAAACAGAAATCGGGCATAATCTTACATAAGGGCACAGATCTAATAATTGCTAACACAAAATGAAAAAAAAAAAAAATTCAAAACACATTTGATGATTTTATTTGACAAAAGTATCACACAGCTATTCGTTGTTATATTTGCAATTGAGAGAAACTTTGTGAATATCAAAGAAGTAATTATCACACTAAGAAAAAAATTAGCTTTTAGGCAATGTAAAGAACAAAGGATATGGAAAATAACCAACCACTCACTAAAGTTGAAAGCTGCGATGAATATACAAAACACGAGATGAACACTAATCAGTTTATCCCTCCACACTCACCACAGTAAGCCTTGACGTAGGCACATCTTCATTGCCAAATTTCCTGCTGCTCTTTGCGTGAATAATGTTTAGACCAAAATATTGAACAATAGTGTTTGTCTCATGTTTTGTGTAGTCATCTCTGCTTTCAACTTGGGTGAGTGATGGACTATTTTAACTATCCTTTGTTATTTACAATAAAGTAGTTAGAAATATATGAATAATAAGGAAGGAGAAAATCTAATAAACCTGCAAAAGGTGATAATTATTCTAGTAATGTATGGAATGCAAGAATTTCTAGCCTGGTATGTAACTCATGCGCCGGAATTAATGATTGCAATCCCACACTTGCGGATTGCAGGATTGGCATCAATCCCACTAGAGTCAACACAGTTTCTAAAATGTTACATAATAGAAAACAACAGTTAACAATATTTTAGTTAGCAAAATAAATTTCTTTAAAAATTTCTAGTCTTGATTAAATATACTTTGCACTATTACACTTTTGCTTTAAATCTAATTCTAGTTATTAAGTAAATAATCAAACATGTTAAGTATTTATATTACACTACATGCCTCACAATAAATCAAACCATTAAAAAATCTGTCTAGCTACAAAGCACTCAAACTATCACTTTATTTGTAAAGAATTACATTTGTAGCCTGCAGCTGAGAAAGCCCTTTCTACCTCCTCGCTCACTGGTTTGATTGAAATAATAATATACAAAAAAAAAGACTTTTTGAAAATCTTAATAACTTTCTGCAATTTTTTGATATCATTATATCTGAGAATTACTTCAGCAGCTGTATGATCCAGTGTTTTACGGTCACACATTTTTTGTGCTTTGATAGTCCAATCCAGGTCTTCTTAATCTACTTCCAAATCAAAATTTGACTTCTGTGTGTAAAACATTCACAATTGCTAATTGTGTGTACAGCACAATTGCTGTTATCTTGGCAGAAGTTCACCAACTTTTGCCATGACCTTTGTTCCGTCAGAGCTTATGCCGATAAAATCAGTTTCGAGATCGAAACTAAAATGATGCAATGTTCTGCAGTGCACAAACCACTGAAGTTTGGGTTTCAAAAAGCTGTGTGCTAAATGGGTGCATTCACCAACAATCCAACAAAAACACGTTTGAATATGACTTTCTCAGCAACATTTTTAGCATTTTAGAAAGGATAAAAAGGATTTTGTGTGTCGTTTCATCACTTTGGATCAGACTTGCATCTACCACCATGATCCTGAATCAAAACAAGAGAGTAAGGAGTCGGGGTGAACCCTTGTACTTCGGCGCCAAAGCGAGTTAGGGTCTGGAAATCGGCCAAGAAGGTGTTAGCATCAGCTTTTTGGGATGCAAAAGGAATTTTGTTCATGGATTACCTCTAAACTGATAAAACAATAAACTCAGATTATTATTGTAACATTTTGGACCAGCCAGATGTAAAAAAAGACTCTGTTTACAGAAGAAAAAATAATTTTTCATCAAGACAATGCACCCTCTCATATTGATCAAAAAACCATTGCGAAAATCAGTGAATTCAAGTATGAATTGTTCCCATTTCCTCCCTATTCGTCATATTTGGCTCTCTCCAACTTCTGGCTGTTCCCACATCTAAAAAAATTCATCGGTGGAAAATGATTTTCACCAAATGAAGAGGTAATAGCATCCATGGAAGCCTACTTTGACAGTCTTTCAGATTCTTACTTCAGGGATGGAGTCCATAGATTAGAAGATAAGTGGAAAAAGTGTACTGAAGTTGAATAATAAAATGTATTTCAAACAACAAAATCGTGTTTTTCTTTTTGAATGACAAAACTTATAGAACAACCTTGTAATAAATATATTACCACAATTCCCGTTTTCATTCCTCCAACAGTTCATATACTCCTGGAGATTTCCTGTTTCCTAATTCTTTTAATGCCACATAAAGTTACAGCAAGTTAAATTCTTTCATTTTCATACCTAAAGTTATTGTTTCAACCACTTATTCTTTGATGCTTCTTTCATTCTTATTATTTATGATTATTTCTTTTCCTTTCAACATGTGACATATTTTATTAAGTAAAGCAAAGGAAAAAAGTAATCAAATATTCCTTACACATCCTTAGCAGTATTTTGCTCATGCTTATTCTAGTACTAGCTGGTACCCACGACTTCGTTCGTGATTGTAAAGAATTCATATTGACAGCTATAGACATCTAACCACCCTAGTGCACGATGGGAGACTCGATACTATTACAACACACAAGTACCACTCTTCTGCGCTATGTAGTTCCGGCAGCAAGGTAAAATTTACGGATACACTCAAGTCTTTGGATGAAACACGAAAATATTCATGATCGACCAATTTCAAACACCATATCTCACACACTCCCACAGTTACTGAATTTCAGTCAACGTTGTGATCGATGGGAGACTCTGTGTTACTACCACACACAAACGCAAGTGATCTGCGATTGATAGTTTTCACTTAAAAGTGATACACCATGGTACATGCGTCTTTGGCAGAAATATGAAATTGCCGCAGGTCGACCATTTTCATCCCCCGTATTTTCCACACCCCCATAGCTACAGACATCTAACAACCATAGTGCACGACAACAGACACGATTCTACTACCACACATAAACACCAATGCTCTATGCTATGTAGTCGTGGTAGAAAAGTGAAATCTGCGGAGACACATGCCTTTCGTCGAAATACGAAAATATCCTTGGTCGGCCACTTACAACCACCAAATCCACCACAGTACCACAGTTTCTGAAATTCGGCCGCTGTTGTGATCGAAAGGTGACTCTGTGCTACTATTACACACAAACGCCAGTTATCTGTGATCTGTAGTTTTCGCTGAAAAGTGATACACCATGACACTTTTGTCTTTGGCAGAAGTATGAAATTACCACAGGTCGACCACTCTCAACCCCCATTTCCCCCACACCCCCATAGCTACCGACATCTAACAACCATAGTGCACTACATGAGATACGATTCTACTACCAAACACAAACACCAATGCTCTATGCTATGTAGTTGTGGCAGAAAAGTGACAAATGCGGAGACAGTCGAAATACGAAAATATCCTTGGTCGGCCAATTACAACCACCATATCTACCACAGTACCACAGTTTATGAAATTCGGCCGCTGTTGTGATCGAAAGATGACTCTGTGCTACTATTACACAAAAACACCAGTTATCTGTGATCTGTAGTTTTCGCTGAAAAGTGATACACCATGACACTTTTGTCTTTGGCAGAAGTATGAAATTGCCACAGGTCGATCACTTTCAACCCCCATTTCTCACACACCCCCATAGCTACCGACATCTAACAACCATAGTGCACTACATGAGATACGATTCTACTACCAAACGCAAACACCAATGCTCTATGCTATGTAGTTGTGGCAGAAAAGTGACATATGCGGAGACAGTCGAAATACGAAAATATCCTTGGTCGGCCACTAACAACCACCATGTCTACCACAGTTTCTAAAATTCGGCCGCTGTTGTGATCGAAAGGTGACTCTGTGCTACTACTACACACAAACGCCAGTTATCTGTGATCTATAGTTTTCGCTGAAAAGTGATACACCATGACACTTTTGTCTTTGGCAGAAGTATGAAATTACCACAGGTCGATCACTTTCAACCCCCATATTTCCCACACCCCCATAGCTACCGACATCTAACAACCATAGTGCACTACATGAGATACGATTCTACTACCAAACACAAACACCAATGCTCTATGCTATGTAGTTGTGGCAGAAAAGTGACATATGCGGAGACAGTCGAAATACGAAAATATCCTTGGTCGGGCACTTACAACCACCATATCTACCACAGTACCACAGTTTCTGAAATTCGGCCGCTGTTGTGATCGAAAGGTGACTCTGTGCTACTACTACACACAAACGCCAGTTATCTGTGATCTATAGTTTTCGCTGAAAAGTGATACACCATGACATTTTTGTCTTTGGCAGAAGTATGAAATTGCCACAGGTCGACCACTTTCAACCCCCATTTCTCCCACACCCCTTTAGTTACCGACATCTAACAACCATAGTGCACTACATGAGATACGATTCTACTACCAAACACAAACACCAATGCTCTATGCTATGTAGTTGTGGCAGAAAAGTGACATATGCGGAGACAGTCGAAATACGAAAATATCCTTGGTCGGGCACTTACAACCACCATATCTACCACAGTACCACAGTTTCTGAAATTCGGCCGCTGTTGTGATCGAATGGTGACTCTGTGCTACTACTACACACAAACGCCAGTTATCTGTGATCTATAGTTTTCGCTGAAAAGTGATACACCATGACACTTTTGTCTTTGGCAGAAGTATGAAATTGCCACAGGTCGACCACTTTCAACCGCCATATCTCCCACATCCCCATAGCTACCGACATCTAACAACCGTAGTGCACGACAGGAAAGACGATTCTACTACCACACACAACCAACAAAAGTCTATGTTATGTAGTTGTGGCAGGAAAGAGAAGTATACGGAGATACGAATTTTTGGTCGAAATATGAAAACACCCTGCACTGACCAACTTTAATCATTATATCTCCCACATACCCACAGCTATCGGCATTCGGCCAATGTTGTGCACGACAGGAAACTCCATGCTACTTCCACCCACAAACATCAGTGATCTGTGCTAGGTAGTGGTGGCTGAAGAGTGAAATATAGGGAAAAACACGTCTATTTTTATATATATATATAAGATTAAGAATAAACTATCAACATCATCTCTAGCAGCTTCCAACCACTGACTGGGTCTGCTTTGTCATAGGCATATCTTACTAAGATGAAATATGAGTTTACGAACTTAACTCAAATGTATATATCAGTGAGGTAACATATTTACCTTCCCGTTCTACCACAGCGATGGACATAATCTTCATAGTGATTAGGGCAGTCATAATTGACGACAAGTATGAGATGTTTCACATCAAGCCCTCTGGCAGCTACCGAAGTTGCAACTAGCAACTTCACTTTGCCAGTCTGAAATCAACAATGGTTGAGTCACGATCAAATTGATCAATGCCACCATGCAGCGACATACAGCTATATGAAGCTTTCATTAAATCTTTTAATAATGCATCAGCATTTTCTTGCTTATCCACAAATACAATGACACTTCCTTGGCCTTGATAATGACCTAGCAATTCCAACAATTTAAGGAATTTTTGTTCCTCATCCAAAATTACAACATGTTGTTCTACATCTTTGCATACTACACTCCGTCCTCCAACCTGAAACACAGTTTATCAAAATTACACAATTATATTCAGTATGAAAGAAAACAAGTAGAACTTTTAATGTAATCTGCTTACCTGGACTTCAACTGGTTTGTTGAGTATCCTTCGAGCCAATGCTTCCATCTGCCGAGGAAATGTTGCACTGAACATAACAGTCTGCCTGTCAGGACGGACGTTGTCGATAATTCTCATAACCTGTTTGGAAATAAAATAATCTGCTGGGGTTATGCATGTTTGAATAAACTAAAGCTGCATATGACTAAAAGTGTAGATATAATTAGAATAAACACTTAGAATTCATTAACTGAATAGACAAACTTCTTTCAAAAAGATAAAACTGAAACAAAATAAATTGAAAAGTGATCAATACCAAAGAATTGTGCTACCAGATATGAGAAAATGTATAACAAAATACAGAAGTAGACTTATTGCGAAGATACTTGGTCACATTTTTCATCTTTTTTAAACCAACTTCCACAACAAAACAAATATGCAGGAAGACTTTAATAATAAATATTTTTATCTGGCATACATACTTCGTATACAAATGACAGAAATGCCTTCCAAATAAATATTCTCCTTCTTCTCACATGAATAATGAAGAAAATAAATACATTTTTTTTTTTTTTGCTAATGCCCTAAAAAAAATTAACATTGCCAGATAAATTACATTTCATGTTGAGTTTGTGTGTGGTAGTAGACTTAAGTCTCCCATTGTACACTATGGTGGTTGCATGTCGGAAGCGGTAGGGATGTGGGAGATATGGTGGTTGAAAACTGTCGATTGAGGGTATTATGTTATTTCAACTGAAGATGTGTGTCGTTATATTTCACTTAGCATACATAACTACATAGCACATATCACCGGTGTTTGCATGTGGCCTTCAAATACTGATCATGCACTGTGGTGGTTAGGTGCTGGCAGCTGCGGGGGTGTGGTAGATACGCTGGTTTAAAGTGGTTGATATAGGGCATTTTCCTATTTCGACCAAAGAGACATGTGTTCTTATATTTAACTTTGCAGCCATAAATACCCTGCACAGATCACTTGTGTATAAACACATTAGCTTTTAGTCTCCCATCATACACCATTGTAGTTGCATGTCAGTAGCTATCAATCAAAATTCTTTACAAACATGAATGAAGTAGTGGGCACCAGGTAGTGTATTTAGAAATGCTAAAACAGACATGGGCTGACTCCATATACCATTTTGAAAAGTAATATCCTCTTAAAGTAGTTTTGGAAGAAGAAAGAAAACACAAAATCTTGCCATGGTAATGATGTATATGTCAAAAGTATGTTACAAGCATGATACACTCACTATAAACTGTGAAGATCAGTGAGGAAAACTTTATCCTTCATTACCAGCTGGAAGCAAGTGATCCATAACTGTACAGTTGGTTTGATCAGCTGAAGCCTAATACTCTCAAGTTTCATAATACAATTAGGGCTATATAAGCCCGTTGATGTCAAATCCATTATAGGTGGCAGATGACTGGTGATAAGAAAGAATTAGGTCATGGCCTTTAAAATAAACCATACTGTCATTTGTAGAAGTATCATGGCTTTTGCCATATTAAAAGTAGAAAAATTTGGAAGTTATTGCGGGGGAGAAATGAGATGTAAAAGTTAAGTGAAAGCACGGTATCAGTGAGAAGAGAGTTTAGAAAACAGCAAAGAAAGTAATATTGTTAATTTAGTAGTACTGAGAATATTCAATATGATATTTGATTCAGGGTTTCAAGCTTTAGATTAGTTTTGGAATATGATACAACAGTTGGGTTTCTGACACAGGACACTATTCAAAATTTTGCAGAGTTAAAGATCTTTTAGAATAAATAATAGTATCAGAAAAAAATTGAATATTTATTATACATTTAGAACATATGGTCATCAATTGTTTTTGCAGAATTAAGTTTGAGAAGAAAGTGTGTAATTTGGACTTTTTTAGAGGCATCTTCTTGCTTTCAAAAGGTAGGAGAATCTGTAAAATGGGTCAAGGCTAGTCAATAGAAATTTGGATATGTGGGGAGGTTTACTACTGGTGGCAACATCAGAAGCTCTGGCTAATTACATAGCATGAAAGACGATTTCTTTAAAACAGTGAGTGGTTTTCAGTCTTTCAGTCAAATTTGTGCCCTGATCCAGTGAAATGTGACTGCATTAGTCAATCTGGGAGGATGTTAGCAAGACAGCCATGTTGGTATCAAGAGATAAAGTGTTATTACTTTTGATGATGATGCAGTAACTCAAAATCTTTTAACATCTTCAATATTCAAACTTTCGAAAGTCATTGTGGATGAATGAGTGATCATTTGTTGAATTTCCAATTAAGACATATTAATACATACTGGTGGAGTTCAGATCTAATACAGATGACAGAACAACATTAAAAATCAGTGACAGTCTAGAATCTGCGGACTTTTGATTTTAATATATTTAGCACACATATTATTTATTTTAAAAATGGACTACTTAATTTAAAATAGTTCAACATGTTATTTAAGCTTACTTGAACCATATTATATTCAAGCAATATTTAAACAAGTACTATCCTCATCAGTGCTACCATTCTGATGAATCTCACATGCCATAACAATTGGAGATTGGTCAGCAGTGAGGCTCAAGAAATGAGCATTTTGATTTCAATTTAAAACAATATTACCTAGAATAGACGTTTTCTGCTGCAAGTAAAGTAAAAAAACAAAAAAAAAAAAAAAAAAAACCATTTTCTCAGATGAAAATTTAAAAACAGTTCTGTTAAATGAAGTGAGTTAACATTTCTAATTTAACACTGGATACAAAGCTTCCCAATAATGACTAAAACCTGGGATATGCACTGACAAAAGTTTTAAAACATGATAATGTCAGTTGCTATTGAATGCCTTTCCAATTTGGCATTGGGATAGTGCAAACACATCCTACATTTATATGTTATGTAGTATTGTGTTATCCAAAACAGAGCAGAACTTTCTGAATCAACAGTGAAAGCAACTCAGAGATTAAGGAAATACTAGATAGCAGATGAAGGAATATTTTGCAACACCTTGTAGCAGAATGACCAAATATGGGTCATTCCGTACATTTTTATATATATTATTTGGCATATTTTTATATATAAAAAGAATAGAGAGGAATTATCGGAGAAAATTGTCAGTGTGTTTGTGGCACCTGAGCTAGACGCGCCAGAAGGTCGCGACAAGCTGGCGGCGGCCAGGGACAATGGACACCAGCTACCCTTCTCACGCAGTTGGTCAAGCGTATAATCCCTTGGCTCTGGGGAAACGGTACGCTGAGGTGAACAAACTACCCAAGCCCAGGTCTTCGAACGGGGAGTTTTGGAGGTCAAAGGTGACGATAATGTCCGAGGCTATCCCGAGTTCACACGAGTCGAGGAAGACAAGGTTCGCCTATCGTGATAGCCGAAGGGAGGAGCTTAAAAATGGCAGAACCAATCGAGAGAGACTCTCCTTTGCATTTTGTAATGATGGTGTATTTTTTCTATGTACACCACGAGTGACGAGAGGGGGCTTTTTCCGGCGGACGCTCGAGAGGACTTGGCTCCGAGCCTTCAGATGAGAAGGAGCGGATCTTCCGAAGCTGGAGATCGTTTGGACTTGGCTTCGCACCTGAGGGTCAATAAGCATGTCTTGTACAGTGAGGTCACTGTGCACGCATCCATTACGCTTGCACGGACGTGGTGCATTGTCTACTATAGCCAAGGGGCTATAGTAATTCCGTCGTCGCGGGAAATACATCGCCGTCACGGTAATCATCCTACAAGTGCAGTGTGGTACTTTTATTCGGTCATTGAGTACAGCCCTGTAACGACCACTGAATGATTAGGAGTTCTCGCACCCCCAAATATTGAGCTAGCTGGGGCAGACTTTCTTAAAGCCACACTTGGTGGATAATATAAATTATCCTGGCGCCCGGCATTTGAGATCGAATACAGTTAATTGTCAATACTGTGTTTGATTTATGGTTCCCGATCATTGTGACGGGAGCTTTCATTTAAACAAATCAAGTGTGTAGCTTTCTTGCTTGCCAATTAACATTGGGAGTTTGTTTCAAGATTAATTTAAAGGTGGTTGTGTTTTGATGCTTTGTTTATTTGTTAATATGTGTTGGCAATTGTAAGAAGAGGCTTTGCATAGTTCTTTTTGTCATATTTCAATGTGTCAATGTTAACGATAAATAAGCCTCGCCTGTACGCCATTTGAGTTGGGTACCCAATAAATTAGCGGCCTAAGGTTTCTTTTAATTATAAAAAAGAAGTAAAAGGTTTTCACCCTACCTCCCAGGCGTAAACCGCCACAATTGGCGCCCAACGTGGTGCTTCGATTTAATTAATCAAGCGATTAAAAAATCTCAATGACTGGGTTTTAAAAGTACACACTGTTCTGGCTATTTTCAAATATTTGTGTAGCTTGCATATTTTGGTATTTTGTTTATTAACGTTCAATTTGCTCATGTTTTCATGTTGCTTTGATTATTTGAACAATCCATTCATAATTTTTCAATGATTATGGGAGTTTGTTGTTTCAAAACACTCCATGTGTAATTGGAATTGATGTGTTTGTGCAGAGTGTTCTGTCCACGTGCACTTGGATGTGTTGTCTTCATGACGGCGTTGCTTGATATTTGTTGTGTTCTGTTTTGCAAAATCTGTGGTTGCAATTTTTTTTTATTGCATGTTTGTGATGCAAAATTTGCTGAATTTTTAAAGGTCATATGTCCGTATTGGATCACGAGTTGATTATCTATCAGATTTCCGATTAATTGTTGTGTTGATCGGTGGTAAAAAAAAATTGAGAGGGTTGTAATTTGTGGGTCTAAATGATAATGATCACTAAAAATATGGAAAATCAAGGGGATTTGACACTTTTGATCCCGATAATAAAGGAGCAATTAAAGCAGTCACACACAGATTTGAGCAATAAGTTTGATAAATCGTTGGCAGAGAACAAAAACTTGCTGGAGAACCGATTAAATAGTTT
Source organism: Vandiemenella viatica (assembly GCA_031002005.1). Lineage (NCBI taxonomy): Eukaryota > Metazoa > Arthropoda > Insecta > Orthoptera > Morabidae > Vandiemenella > Vandiemenella viatica. Next base: position 347,286,053 of record JARYHS010008074.1, read on the forward strand.
ATCAGAAAAATTGGACAACGGTAAAATCATGATGCGTTGTACTTGTTTGCTGCTCGTAATTTTGTTGATGTCTAGTATTTCAATTAACGCTGTGAAAGATTATTTTGTACCAGTCGGATCTTGGCGAACGTTGGTTGTTTGTTGCATAACTATAGTGAGGTGTATATACGAGAATAGATTATGGCTATATAATGTTTTCACCAAATCCCACTTTGTTTTAAAATTCAGTTATGGGCCGGAATCAGCAGAGAACAGATCAGCATCTCAGAGAGTAAGTGAACATATTGTCAGTTCTAAAACCAAGGCAAATAGCGTTCATGAACATCTGAAAATGCGATGTAATAGTACGGAACATGATCTTGCTTTGTCCGTAGCGAATGATAATGAGTCACTAAGCCAACATGAATCAGTCACAATTCTGACGTCGAGTCTATCACAAAAAATCAATTCGGTTATTGCTGATAGAAGCTTTAGCGAGACGGAACACCAACAGAAAGTTGCGTTGGATCATAACTTGCAAGGGCAGATACGTTCAATGGTACAACAGCTAGTTGCACAACGTATGGAAGTAATTGAATCCCAACTTAATGCACATCAAGTCGAAATGAACAAACAGAGTCAACAGATCCGCGAGAAACTTAGTTCATTAAGCAGCCAGGTAGAAACACAGTTTGCTGACTTTCGCGCAGAAGTAAATGATAAATTTGATGACTTTCAAAATAAATTCCGGAAAGAAATATCTGTTGTTCAGAGCGCATCAAACCTATTGAATGTGAGATGTGAAAGGTTGGAGGATATTCAATCCAAACAGAGAACAATGATTTTAAACACTGAACGGTTGTTTTCAGATTTGCGTGATAAGACGGGTCAAATACTCTCTACAGTCGTTGAAAGGATGGGAGAGTTTGATAAGTCAGTGACATTACTGCAAGAAAATTATCAAGAAGTGCGTCATATGCAAAATACCTACCAGGCTGACTTTGCTGTAAAATGTGAGGCTGTTGAAGCGTCAATGGCTATGGTTAGGGACGGTGCAGATAAGAGAAAAGCATACTCACAAGAGGAATTGGCACTGCCAAAATTCGAAGTGCAGAAAGGAATTAATCCAAAGGAGTATATAAATGAATTAGAAAATTACTTTGATCTCAAAGGTACACCGGACCACCTAAAGACTCGTGTAGCCCATTTATGTCTTGGTCCTGAGAAGCTTTGGTTTAAGGTTTCTTGCAAAGCTGATTCCTCATACCCGGAATTTAAGAGTTCATTTTTAAGTATGTTCTGGTCAGCAACTGAACAAAGACAAGCTCGAATTCGGATATGCCAGGGCACATTTGATGCGACTAAAGGCGAATCAATGTTTTTGTATGCATCAAGGTTATCGGTTCTGTCGGGATTTTTAGACCAACCTATGACAGACGTGGAACTAAATGCCACCCTCATTGAGCATTTCCCAGTTGAAACTCAACTCAAACTTAGCCATCCCATGATCACCACCCAAAGGCAATTTTTAGAAACCTTGAAATATTTGGATAGGATTGGCATAAATCAAATTCAGGATCATCCGGTGAGAGACGATCAAAATAATAATTTCGACAAAAGAGGTCAGGTAACGGATAAACGCTGGTATCGGAAGAATAATTACCAACACAATTACCGAAACCGCCAACAAATTCAGGACGGAGATCATAAGAAACGTTGGAATTCGAGCAACAAGAATCGCCATCGATTCGAAAATAAACAGGCGCTTGTGCAGAATTATGCTGTGAATAGACAATCAGAGACAAATACCAAAATTGGTTCGAGTAAACAAATAACGCATTCGAACGCAAGTGTAGACACGTACCGGGAAACAGTGCACTCTGCGCCAAGCCCGCAATAAAACTGGAAATGGCAATTTCTGTTGAAGTGTGTAATGTATATACAGAGTTAAGTAGTTAGTGAAATTTTTTTAATAAGGAAATAAGCTACTTATCAAGAAACTCGTGTCTCGTAAACACTGTGGGTATAAGTTTGAAGTTGTTAAACGCGAATACCGTAAAGGTTTGTCGTGTTCGGAACAACACCTGACACAGATATTCCAAGAACCGCTACTACAGGAGAGCCTTTGGTAAGAGGGTCCCCTCAGGTAGAAGCAGCCTATTCAATGGGACCTCCCCATTAACGAGCAAAGACTGAAAGGCTTATTCGCCGGTTGCTCATTTTATGGAACATATGTTTTTGCTGGTTACCGCTAGAATGAATTCCGCATTCGGAAACCAGGTGCTGAATCAACATTTTCGAATTTTATATTTTGCCCACGTGAAATTTTATAGTCAAATTGACTTTCACGATGTTAAGTGGACGTGATTGGATAAAAGTCCTGGAAATTTTAAATGATTTCCTGAGCCATAAAAATTGATATGCAGTCGCGGGTAAAATGAAACGCTGTTGTTGCTCCCAACCTCTTATCTTCGCGATCAGAATTCATTTAACAGCGATACACATGTTGTGATATGCTTTCCAAGAATATTCTGTGACATAAGCCAAAAGGTTTCACCGTTTGTGATGAATCAGTTCGATGTAACGTTTATACCGCTAGGTTGTTACATGGTATTTTTCTGGGCTGAAGCATACAGCGAGCGCAATGTCGCTTTGTCTGTAGTTGGTCGAAGATCTAGGGTTATCTCGCCAACATGTTTTTAGCTTCTTTTTTTTGTGTGTCTATTAAGGGTGGCGTATTTGCCGTGAATAATGCCCATAGAACACGAAATTCTTGCCGGAAAGAGTTTTTCAAATTGTGTTGGTCATCACAGGAATAAGGAATCCTAAGTTGAATGATTACAGGAACACTGGGGAATTATCGCGACACTTTGTTGTTGTTTTGTTAACAGTTGAGCGAGGTCAAAGTGGAGTAAGTTACAGTTGATTGCATTTGTAAAGGCTAAATGGAGAAAATTTTGTTTACGGGATGAATTCAATTATTCAGCTAACTTTGCAAGTTAAGATAATTATCTTTGATGCTAACTTCAGTTAAAAGGAATGTTGATTTTTATTTCAGTTGATTTCATTTCGTTCATTAATCTGGCATTCAGTGGCGGTAGAAGCGTCATGAACACACGCAGAAAAGTTGACAAAGTTCGGGCATGTAGATTAAAATTGAGGTTTACTCACCATTTGCAGTAATTGCAATTTTGACTTGTTTGAGAGATAACAACAATGTGCATTTTTTTTTTATATTATGTTTATCATGTTTTTTTTTCCTGTATGTTTCAGTCTGTGTACGTTATTTTTTTCTTATTTTATCTATAGCTACTTGTGTATAGATTTAAGAATGATTGGTTCTCGCTAAGGCTCTGCTTCAGGCTACATGTAAATCCTTTGTGAGAAAATGGCCGGAACAATTCCAATTCGCTGCGCGTGATATTTCCTTGCAGAACAATAACTTGATTTTATAATCACGAGCGGAAGGGATAGAGTGAAAACCAAAGCTTCAAATATTGTTAACTATAGATGATTATATCAGATCATTAAGTACATTGAAATTATGGTTATTGTATTAAAATTATTGTATTAGACAATAATTTTAAAATTAACTGGGTGGCATATGTAGCAGAATGACCAAATATGGGTCATTCCGTACATTTTTATATATATTATTTGGCATATTTTTATATATAAAAAGAATAAGAGAGGAATTATCGGAGAAAATTGTCAGTGTGTTTGTGGCACCTGAGCTAGACGCGCCAGAAGGTCGCGACAAGCTGGCGGCGGCCAGGGACAATGGACACCAGCTACCCTTTCTCACGCAGTTGGTCAAGCGTATAATCCCTTGGCTCCGGGGAAACGGTACACTGAGGTGAACAAACTACCCAAGCCCACAGGTCTTCGAACGGGGAGTCTTGGAGGTCAAAGGTGACGATAATGTCCGAGGCTATCCCGAGTTCACACGAGTCGAGGAAGACAAGGTTCGCCTATCGTGACAGCCGAAGGGAGGAGCTTAAAAATGGCAGAACCAATCGAGAGAGACTCTCCTTTGCATTTTGTAATGATGGTGTATTTTTTCTATGTACACCACGAGTGACGAGAGGGGGCTTTTTCCGGCGGACGCTCGAGAGGACTTGGCTCCGAGCCTTCAGACGAGAAGGAGCGGATCTTCCGAAGCTGGAGATCGCTTGGTCTTGGCTTCGCATCTGAGGGTCAATAAGCGTGTCTTGTATAGTGAGGTCACTGCACGCATCCATTACGCTTGCACGGACGTGGTGCATTGTCTACTATAGCCAAGGGGCTATAGTAATTCCGTCGTCGCGGGAAATACATCGCCGTCACGGTAATCATCCTACAAGTGCAGTGTGGTACTTTTATTCGGTCATTGAGTACAGCCCTGTAACGACCACTGAATGATTAGGAGTTCTCGCACCCCCAAATATTGAGCTAGCTGGGGCAGACTTTCTTAAAGCCACACTTGGTGGATAATATAAATTATCCTGGCGCCCGGCATTTGAGATCGAATACAGTTAATTGTCAATACTGTGTTTGATTTATGGTTCCCGATCATTGTGACGGGAGCTTTCATTTAAACAAATCAAGTGTGTAGCTTTCTTGCTTGCCAATTAACATTGGGAGTTTGTTTCAAGATTAATTTAAAGGTGGTTGTGTTTTGATGCTTTTGTTTATTTGTTAATATGTGTTGGCAATTGTAAGAAGAGGCTTTGCATAGTTCTTTTTGTCATATTTCAATGTGTCAATGTTAACGATAAATAAGCCTCGCCTGTACGCCATTTGAGTACCCAATAAATTAGCGGCCTAAGGTTTCTTTTAATTATAAAAAGAAGTAAAAGGTTTTCACCCTCACCTCCCAGGCGTAACCGCCACAACCTGTAAATAGTTTGTTACTTGTTTCCATGTATAAATTTTCTTCAAATAAACTGCTCCACAATAAGAATTAGTGCCTTCAAGGAAAATGACAGTACAGAGAGGTTAAAGGTAGAAGACATATGAGGTAATGTTAAAAAGTTCTCAGTACCTACTTCATATATACAGGAAAATATAAGTGGAGGCATTAAGCATGACATTTGAAACACTTGCAACATTAATTACATTTTTTACCACATGTTCCTGTGTGCTAGTCATGGGGGAAAACATAGCCTGTATACTCTGTGTTGAGTATTCAGTATTGTGTGCTGATAAAGTTCATAATAAAGGATGGTTGTGTGTTTTTGGAAATTTGTGAATGATGTATTTGTTGATGATTCTTCATATTTAACAGAGGATGGAACTTTTTAAACTTGAAAGAGAACAACTCAATGACAACCAACAAAGTGGATACCTGGCAACAGGGATCACTGAAGAAAACATCATAATCGTTGAGACCAGACTGTTTTGTGAATGAAGACTAAAGTCAAAAGAAACTGCTGCAATACTGGAGCTGTCAGAAACAACAGTTATTCAAAATTTTCATGAATATTTATGAACAAATGTAAATGCAAGACTGGGTCAACTGTACTCGACAGCTTATGGATCTTTGTCAAGGGAATTTATAGAATGACTGTGTTGGAGAAACTCCTCTAAAGCAGGTGTAAATATTGCAGCTGACAAGGAAAGTTATGATAAGGATTTTGTGGGATAGTGAAGGCTGACAGACTTCAAGTAAATAAATTCTACAGTATATACAGAAAGTTATCTCAACCTAATAAAATTATGGAATGACATTAAAGAGAATTTTTGTATTTATCAAATTTGATCACACTTCTGATGTCTTCTAAATGCTGATATAACACTACAGTAATGTTTTTTGAAAACTTATTAGATACTAATATTGTTCCTATCCATATATTCAGAGATTTTAATGAGGATTGTAAATGGACAGAAAATTTCATGGCAAGATGACAACTTCAGATCATTACTACAATTTTGCATTACAACTCGTGCAGGAAGAGCCTAAGACAATATATCTGGGAATTTTAAGCATGCAAGTTCTTAACAAATATTGTTCAATCTCATTAAAATGTTATCACCATCCACTGTATTATGGTATTCTAATGTAGTACTATGAACAGAACAACCAATATAATCATAACATAAAAGCTAAGGTACTCGATGTGTGTCCTAATTTTTTAAAATGGATTTTATGGCTCACCAACAATGAGGTCTGTAGAGCTGAAAAAAGATGGAGGACAAGGAATATGAAATAATTTGGCCTTTTGAAGGAGCTCTAGCATTATTTCTATAAGGTATTTCTTTTTTCACAAGCCTTCCTTCATAACTAACCGAAATCAATTAATGAGGATTCATTTTAAAGCTTATGGTCTCCACTTTGGTCAAATCATATTTTAAGAAAGAAAGTTATCGTGATTCGAACCTGAAAGGGAAAAAAATGTCAATTGTCTAAAATGCTGTTTTCTGTGTTATGAGTCATTTATCTCCCTGGATACCTATCTGAAATCATTTAATGAAGTATCATTTTAAATATTAAGATCTCCGCTTTAGTGGCATCATATAATAAGACAATTTTTTCGGAATTGGACCCTTAAAGGGCAGAAGTATCAATATTTTTGCAATGCGTTTTTGTGTCACGAGCCATTTATCTCACTTCATATTAAACCGATACAGATAAATGAGGTATCATATTAAAGACTACGGTCTCCGCTGTGGTAACATTATATTTTAAGAAAGGATTTTTTTGTAATTCCACCCTTAAAGGGGAAAAATGTCAATTTTACTGAAATGCGTTTTTTTATGCCTCGAGCCATTTATCTCCCTGGATATCTAACCAAAATCGATAAATGAAGTAGAAGTGTTGAAGAGTAATGACTCAGCTTTGGTGACATCATATTTTAAGAAAGATTTTTTGTTTTGTTTTGGAATTTACCCCTTGATGGGAAAAAGTATAAATGGTTCTACAATGCATTTTTGTGTCATGAGCCATTTATTTCCATTAATATCTAACCAAAATAGATAAATGTGGTATCTTTCTAAAAATTAGGGTTTCCTCTGTGGTAACATCACGTTTTAAGAAATGAATTTTTCTGAATTGAACTCTTAAAGGGCATAAATATCAGTACTGTATTTGTAAAATGCTTTTTATGTGTCTCGAGTCATTTATCTCCCTTGAAAATTAAACAAAATTGATAAACGAGGTACCATTTTAAAGATTGAGGTCTTCGTAAGGTCTTAGGTTCCGTTACGCCATATTTTAAGAAAGAAATTTTTCAAAATTCTAACCTTAGAGGGAAAAAGTATTAACATTTCTACAACACATTTTTCTGTCACGAGCTATTTATCTCCCTTGATACCTAACCGAAATTAATAAATGAGGTATGGTTTTAAATGTTAAATTATCCGCTTTGGTCATATCATATTTTAAGAAAAAACTTTCTCCAAATTCAACCCTAAAGGGGCAAAAATATCATCATTTCTAGAACATTAACTAACCGAAATGAGGTATCATTTTAAAGACCAAGGTGGCTGCTTTGGCACATCATATTTTATAAATAAATTTTCGAATTTGACCTTTAAAGGGCAAAAGTATAAATATTATTTCTACACTGTGTTTTTTTAAAATTGAAAGCCATTTATCTTCTTCGGTACCTAGCCGAAATCGATAAATATTATATTGTTTTAAAGATTTAGGTCTCCAGTTAGGTAAAATCATAAATCAAGAAAGAATTTTTCGGAATTTGGTGCTTAAAGTGGTAGCGCGTATGAGAACGTTCAGAGCCAGGTCCCTAGATTGCAGCAGCAGATATCACAGAGATGTCAATAAACTTTTTTTATTCAATAAGTAGCTTTTCGGATATTTTTTTTCTGTTATGGAAACACTTTCGTTTTGCTATACAATTCCAATGTTAACATTTTATTCACACAGCAACAAATATATGTTGATATGTTATGTGCATTTTGTTCAGGTTGGTTGTATTCTGTTAAGGTCAGTGACAGTTTGTTGTAAACACAGAGTGTTTTAAATTTTCCTAATTGTTTCGAAATATGTTGTAAGTACTTTGATGCCTACCTATTACACTAAAAAAATTTTTTTTTTCTACAAAAGTACTGTTCTACTTTTCATTATATTACAAGCACTCAACCTCACTATTCATCGCATTTTATTCGCGAAATTTTCACATGGGTCACCTAGTTTAATTTATTTTAGGAAACTATGAGAACCAAAATCTGCTAGGACATAATATGGATGATCAAACGCATGCATGTATTCTCAAATGCCAGGCTGGATGTTAACTGCTCACCCACCAGCCTCAGTAAGTAGGAAAAATGGTTGAGAAAATATTCTGAACAGATTTGCTAATGTATTCTAAATGATAAGTCTCTGCAGTGGAACTGGACAGTAAGATCATAGGATCTTACTGCTATTGGCTGTAATAAAGGAACAAGAGTAATAATGGGTTCAGAGTTAACAACAGAGTAAACATAGCCACCTAACCTTCTGTTTTTCTTCCCAACATTAAGTATATTCCTTACCAACACCAGACCACATGTAAAGCCTACTAACAGCCACACATTAAACTAAATTATATAAAAGTTGTAACACCTCCTCGTGAATTTGGAAATCATTAAACCTTCAAATTAAGAATGGGCTCCCTCTTGTATCATTCCACTGGAAATAAATAGGAGGCTTTTTTTTTCAGATGTGAAAAGGGAACAGATTCATATCTCTTACAAGTAGGTCTTCAATTTTTAGCAATATAGAAAGAAAATACTTAAAGTATCTTCTTTTCTTGACACAACAAATAATACAATACATTCTCTACTTGAAACCTCAAAATGTTATACCATTAAGTGGTACTGTGGCTATGATGCACAGGAATTTTTGTTCCTGAAGTTGGATTTTTTTAAAGAACTTATAAACTGTTAGGTCAGGTTATTTTTGGCAACCTATTGTTGGTTGCACTAAAAATATTATGAACACTTAATGAAGTCACTTCTCCATTGAGAATGGCAAATTAATTCCAATGGTTGCCAACCAACAGACGTCACTAGAAACAAAGAATATGGTTAACTTCAGTTCACACCATAAATCAAATGTAAAGAGTTTGTTTGAAATAAAAAGATAAGCACTGTTCTTTATACTTCACTTTTAATTGCTGTTAAGTGTAACTTTTCAGCTAACATCTGAAATGAAATTCTAATGTTATGTAAAGTTGTTAATGTTGTTACAAAATTCTTAATGACCAAAATCAGACTTCATTATTCCAAAGTTGTAAGCTAGAATTGGGAGAGTTTTGAAAGATATTAATTTGAGAACTAACGAGATGGAACATTGTTATCAGTGGCACACGAGTAGGAGACACAATGTAAATTGTTAAATATAGTGTGCACTTTTTTCAAGTTTGCAGATGTAGTTCAATATTTACAAAGAAACAATCACTGTTAAATAAATTTTAAAGTCAGTCAAATTTTTTGCATTAATCAGATCCTTCAGTTTCTTTCTAGATGTTACTCACTCACTCATGTATCTGATTTGACTTCTGGTAGTATTATGTTGTTGATTTGGTTGCTAACAATGAGTATGAAGAAAATATTGGAATCCAGGCATTGTTCTAATTGAAACAATAGGCTCTTCATAACGAAACCATTGGGTAACGTTCTGTGTGCACATACATCAGGAACCAAACGGCCTGTTTCTCTACTACATGAAGATGGTTAATACCGAAATTTTTTGTGTCCGCCTTATGTGATTTCTCTCATCGAAGCCACCAACTTTGGTATGAGATGGGTTAATTTCCCCTTGCTTTATTATTTATTAGGCTCTTCATAAATGTGCCTCATAAAATGCAAACCACAACTTCTTTAGACACACACTTTATTAATGAAATTTTTTGGCAATTCTTTTGACCTGTGAGATGATCAAGCCGATTACATTTCCAAACCACATATTTGAAACTTCTTGAATGACTACTGGCATACAAATAGATATGGTTGATGACTGTTAAGATTGCCTTGATCAAGTTACTGCAAGATAGTTATGGAACAATCAGCCAATCAGAATGATACATTTGTGCATGGAGCAGATTGATACTTGCTTATGAAACCAAGTTACTACCAAATTAATCAAAATTAATATTGGATTTCGTGAAACATCAGTTAGATTTTAATATATAGTATGACTAAAATATATATGTCACTAGAGAATCCAGAACAGATCCACCAAATTTATGGGAATAAAAGTGGATTCAGATAAGTCCCATGAATCATACCAAGAAGCGACATACACAGAGACTCAACATACGGCCCACTGGTGGCATAACAATTAGTGCTTTGCCTTGGCACCTGTAAATATTGATTGCTTGCAGCTTACCTTCAAGTTGAGAACATTTTTACACAGGTTTTTTCTCATTCCTGCCAATCTTCCTATCATCATTGTGTAGCATAGTAAGCCTTTCAGAATCGATCAGCTAAAGGATGTATCGATATATTGAGTATCTATGGTGGTGGCTGAAGATGGATATCTTTGTAATAGCAAGAAGACTGCGGTGGGAGGTGGACACAAAACAGTGCAGCATGGTCTCGAGTACAGTGTGGTTGGAAGAAGTTTTATTTAGCTTGTGAATGGTTCCCACATGGAAGGTTTATTATCTGAAACTGTATGTCTGGTGTCTTAACACTGTCAAACATCAGAATGGTATCGGGGTGACCTTTTCGAGCAACTTAAATGTAATAAAATATAAGGGAACTATGATACCACCAACTTTCATTTCAACACTTAACATAACCTACAGCGGGCTCATCCACTATTAAATACCAGCACCTGGGTGACCGATCTTTACTTGGCATCTTTCTAATTCTGTTCAATATGCAAGATTTTGAGTAAAGTTTGATTAAAGTTAAAGGGTTTTTTGAAGGCTTCATAGGCATTTTTAAGTGCACAGTTCCCTACAAAGAGAAGCTTAGTTAACATCAGTAGGCTTATTGGTATCTGAATTCTACGAGATGAGGTTAGAGCCGCTTCCGAGATACCAAATCATAGGTTTTTTTTTTAAATGTATTACAAACTTGAAAAGCAAATTGTTATATACATATGAAATTTTATCCAAATAGCTAGAACAATCTCTGAGATCGTCTGGTTTACCACCTCATAAATTGTTTTTAAAGAAAAGTGGTATTATTACGTTAAATAGAAATATTAATGCTAATCAGAGATTAATTAGTGGTAATTCTCTTAAATGAGCACATCATCAGTGCTAAATTAATTCATTCCGATAAAACTATGCTCTTACCTGTCATTAACATCACACCACCAACCCTGCCTTTCTAAATGATAAGAAAACAATTTGAACATTAATAATGCACAAGGTCAGACGCTTCAAAAGACAGGATTATATTTATAAGAACCCATTTTTTCATAAGGATACATGTATGTGATTCTTTCACGAGTTTGTAGATTCATTAATATTTATTTTTATGTTAGAAACACATACAATCATAAAATCAATGATGATCACATTACACCTGCTAATATTGTTTTCAGAGAAGTTATGTGAAGTAAAGAAGACTGAAAAAATGACTTATGACAAATCCAATATTTTTTAAAATATTTACTTTCGAAATGTTTTACAATTAAATATGTAGAATTTAATGTTAACGACTTTTACAGTGAAATTTAAATTTATTACTACTCTTCAAAAAAAACTTTCATTAAAAATACTTCCTCATTATTACATTACCATTCGGTGATTGCTCATGATATTGTGCGAAATATTCGCATGGGTCAGTTAGAATAAATGAATTATTCATTTAAAGATAAGAGTTCCTTGTTGAATCCAAAGAGAACCTAACTATTAGTAGGCTTCTGGTACCTAAAACATCTATCTACGAGATGGCGTTAGAGCCATGTCCAAGATACCAAACTCAAAAATTGTTCGTTTTTGTAAATTCGCATTTTTGCAGGGAAGACACCTATTTAGATAAACTTAAAAATCAAAATGTTAGCTAAATATGAAGTTCATCCAAATCGTTAGAGTCACTTTTGAGGTCCAATATATATATATGCAAAAATTGCTCACTTAATGATATATGATTTTCTATTTTGATACATTGGTGACCAATTTACGTTTAAGTTGACTGGGAAAATATGGAGGCTGAAGTACACTGCATGACAGTAAACAAGCGAATCATCCAAAAAGGGAGGAGGAAACAAATGAAACTTCATAGGTTGAGAGGGTATGTGATGCTATTTAAGAGTTTACAAAAATGAATCAAATTTACAAAGAACATGGCAGTGTGACGCTGAACCCCTTCTGACCCAGATGTACGTGCTGATTCAATTGGGAAGGGTGTCATAGAGCCATCGTATCCTCTCCTAAAACAAGCTGACCTACAAATGTTGTAACTGGCCATAGATATTGGCAATGGGTTGGAGTTGGCATCTGAGCTGGTCCCACACGTTCTATTGGAGGCTGATCTGGGGATCTTGCTGGTCATGGGAGTACCTCAACATCAAGTAGACAGTTCATAGAGACATGTGCACCACATGTGCCCTGTTGAAAAAATGTCACCTTGCTACTTTCACTTGAGAGGTAACACAAGAGGATGCAGGATATCCATAATGTACCTTTGTATTATACAATATTTTACACTTTTAGCAGGTGTCATATTAATCAAATATTTCACTTACTTTTTTGGGATTCACGCTGCTTATATCGATGTATTACTACCGACATTTCGACACCCAACCTGCGGCCTTCATCAGAGCTGTATAGAAGTGAAGTATCACTTGTGACGGTTTTCACACCACTCCGTTGTTGATCTCGTTGTTTTGGTTGCGAGATCAAAGGTTTTGGTTGTGACATCAACGACGGAGTGGCGTGAAAACTGTCACAAGTGATACTTTACTTCTATACAGCCCTGATGAAGGCCCCAGGTTGGGCATCGAAATGTCGGTAGTAATACATCAATATAAGCAGTGCAAATCCCTAAAAAGTAAGTGGAATATTTGATTACCTTTGTATGCTCAGAGTTCCATCAATCACAACCAGCAGTGACCAGAAGTCATACTTGATGGCTCCCCATACTTGATGCCAAGAGTAACAACGCTGTGCCTCTTCAAAACATTGGAAGTTTGGGCCATCTTCCCAGGTTCCTGCTATACTTGTCAATGATGGTCTTCCAGGTAGTTCAGAACCAGTAATGCCACTACTAATCACAATGCGGTGCCATTCATCAACATTCCAGACTTCCTGGTCATGCTGTCACTTCAAACCCTGTGTAGAGGTGTTAACGGCAGCCTATAAATGGGGCGATAATTTCCTAGTCTGGCTCCAGCTAGACTGCGATGAATGACTGACAATGTTGCAGTGAGTCCACTACCTGTTTTCAGATGATAATGCAGATGTCAAGGGGTTACAATACGCATGACATGCAATACCTTGTGGTGGTCTGACGTGATCAACCGGAACCTTGACAATGAGTATACTTGCCATCATGTTCCCATACAGTCCAACATCAGGTCACTGTCACTACTGAATGTCCCGTAAATCAGGATAATACTCAATTCGACCAGCAGGCCAAATGTAGACCCACAATGAGACCCCTTTCCAACTCTTTTCAGATGCTAATAACACTGTCTCACATGAGGACCTGGCATCTCCATGTCCTTCACTGGGATCGCTCAACATTTGACACTGTTCACACCCTTCATATACAACATTAAGTACAAACACTAATGCACTCTGGTGTTCATTCTACATGTCACAGCGAATTGCAAATCTAACAGTTTAACTACTTACCAATGGTGTGTATGCGCATGAGGTTACATTGACAAATGACCATGTATTTTGGTGCTTTGTTTGTTGGACAGTGCATTCGGAAAATGGCTGTGCACATCTGTACCACAAATGTAGCCAACCCATTCCTGCTTATTAAGGACAAAGGTCTTGCAGTGTGAAAAGTCTTCCTTTGGAGCTTTTTTGAATACTCAATATAATCCTTTGTGCAGAAAATTCAGAGTTCATTGATAATGGAACAAATTTTCTATGCAATAATTTTACACAAACCAACATTCCATGTTTTCACTATGATGCATATGAGTGGAGTATTGCCCGAATTAAGAAGCATTCCATTACTCCTAAACCTTCCTCACAGTCAACTGATTTAGCTACATACGATCAACAATTTTATTGTAATTAGACAACCCGTGCGAAAATCTTATATATATAAAAATAGACGTATTTCCCTATATTTCACTTTTCAGCGACCACTACCTAGCACAGATCACTGGTGTTTGTGTGTGGAAGTAGCATGGAGTTTTCTGTCATGCACAACGTTGGCTGAATGCCGATAGCTGTGGGGATGTGGGAGATATGGTGGTTAAAAGTGGTCGATGCAGGGCATTTTCATATTTTGACCAAAGATTATGTATCCTTATACTTCTCTTTCCTGCAACAAATACTGTTGCGTCCTGGTTTGCTTTTACTTCCGCGAGCAGTTCGGAAGATGAGAGCTCAGATGAGACTGTCTAAAGTTACCTTTTGAAGTCTCAAACTAAATGGGATTCGGGTTTTCAGACAAGGGAACTCGGAGTGGAATAACTGGTATAAATAAAAACAAACACACACAAGAATTACAAGAGACAAGTTTGCAGCTCACGAAGACCGACTTACATCTGTGAACCTAAGTTCCATCGGTAAGGCTTGCTAAGAAAATCAAAGTATAAGGGAGGCGCGAGGTCTGGATTCTAAGTTCAACTCCTACATGGCATACTATTGTAGAAAGTCGACCTACTGGCGACAGAGACTAAGTCCCGTTCTGGCAACCGAGCCTCTGCCAGAGCCTAAGTTCGACAGCTTCCAACCCCACTCACTGGCGGCTGGTCCCTAACTAGCTCTGTTGCTTGCTGGCCCTACTCTGGCTTCAGTGGCCAAGCGACCCCCTTATATATCGCTTGATTGCGTCCTTAATCTGCCTTCTAGAAGCTTCTGTAGCTTCTGTCACGTACTCCTCCCGGGTCATGTTGCAATACACGTGCTTATCCACCTATTTCGGGCCCCCAGTGGCTGCTTCCCGGATACTTCTCTTGGTATCTTCCATGCCTAATGACGTTGTTGATCTGTGACGGACTTTCACTGGTTGCTTCACAAAACAGATTTCCGTTCGTTCATCACGCAGGCTTCTAGTGATTTCTTATATCTTGCATTACAGCTTATTTCATTGTTTAACACTTTTAACTACCGTTGCGAATATTTCGCGACACTACACAGGATAGACAAATTGACGTTTTGTAATAACATCGAATCTCCCATCGTGCACTATGGTGGTTAGATGTCGGTAGTTATGGAGGTGTGGGAAATATGGTGGTTGAAAGTGGTCGACCTGCGCCACTTTCATATTTCTACCAAAGACACATGTGCAATGGTGTACCACTTTTCAGACAAAATTATCTAGCACAGATCTCTGGTATTTGTAGGTGGTAGTAGCCTCGAGTCACCCATTATGCACTATGGTGATTGTATGTCTGTAGCTGTCAATCCAAATTCTTTACAAACATGAACGAACTCGTGGGCACCGGCTAGTTTCTTGAATAAAATACAATGAATAGTGAGGTTGAGTGCTTGTAATACAATGAAAGGTAGAACCACAATTTTGTAGCAAATATTTATTTGTTTAGTGTAAAAGGTATGCATTAAAATACTTACAACATATTATAAAACAGTTGGGAAAATTTAAAAACACACTGACCTTAACAGAAGACAATCAACCTGAACAAAATGCACACAGCATATCAACATCTCAGTGATTTTTGTTGCTGTGGAAATAAAATGGTTACATTCAAATTGTATAGCAAAACAAAAATGTTTCCGTAACAGAAAAAAATATCCAAAAAGCTACTTATTGTTGAAAAAAACAGTTTATTCGCATCTCTGTGATATATGCTGCTGAAATTTAGGGACTTGGGTCTGAACTGTCTCAAATTCCAAAAAATTCTTTCATAATTTATGATTTTACCTAATTGTACCTAATCTTTAAAATGATATGTCTTCTATCAATTTCGGTTAGGTATCAAGCGAGATAAATCAATCATAATAATAATAAAAACACGCTGCAGAAATAATATTGATACTTTTGCCCATTAAGGGTCGTATTCCAAAAAATTCCTTTTATAAAATATGGTGTGACCAAAGTGGACACCTTTGGTATTTAAAATGATACCTCATTTATCAATTTCGGTTAGGCATCTCAAGTGAGGAAAAAAAGGTTTTAGAAATGATGGTATTTTTTCCATCTTACAGGTTGAATTTAGAGAAAGTTCTTTCTTAAAATATGATGTGACCAAAGTGGATACTTTAATATTTAAAGCAATACCTTTTCTACTGATTTTGGTTAGGTATCAAGGGTGATAAATGGCTTGTGACAGAAAAATGCGTTGTAGAAATATTAATACTTTTGCCCTTTAAGGGTCGAATTTAGAAAAATTCCTTTTATACAATAAGGTGTAATGAAACTCAAGACCTTACGAAGACCTCAGTCTTTAAAATGATACCTCATTTATCAATTTTGTTTAATTATTAAGCGAGATAAATGATTTGAGACACAAAAAACGCATTTTAGAAATACTGATATTTTTGCCCTTTCAGGGTTAAATTCAGAAAAAAAAAACCATTCTTAAAATATGAAGTGACCACAGAGGAGACCTTAATCTTTAGAATGATACCTCATTTATCTATTTCAGTTAGATATTAATGGAGATAAATGGCTTGTGACACAAAAATGCATTGTAGAATCATTGATACTTTTTCCCTTTAAGGGTTGAATTCCAAAAAAAAAAATTCTTTCTTAATATATGATGTCACCATAGCTGAGACATTACACTTCATAATCATACTGAATTTATTGATTTCCATTAGATATCCAGGGATATAAATAGCTCGAGACCAAAAAAAAAAAAAAAAAAACACCCATTTTAGAAATATTGACGTTTTTGCCCTTCAGGGTCGAATTATGAAAAATTCCTGTTTCAAAATATAATGTGACCACGGCGGAAACCTTAATCTTTAATATGATATCTCATTTATCTATATCAGTTAGATATGAAGGGAGATAAATGGCTCATGACACAAAAACGCATTGTAGACATATTAATACTTTCCCCCTTTAAGGGTCGAATTATGAAAAATTCCTTTTTTAAAATATGATTTGATGAAAGCGGAGACCTTAATTTCTAGAATAACACTTCATTTATCATTTTCCGTTAGTTATCAAGGAAGATAAATAGGTAGTGACAAAAAGAAATAAGTTATGGAAATAATGGTATTTTTGCCCTTTAAGGGTTGAATTATGAAAAATTCCTTTCTTAAAATATTATGTGACCACAGTGGAGACCTTAATCTTTAAAATGATACCTCATTTACCTATATCAGTTGGATGTGAAGGAAGATAAATGGCTCGTGACACAAAAACGTGTTTCAGAATTATTGATACTTTTGCCCTTTAAGGGACGAATTCCGTAAAATTCTTGTCTTAATATATGAAGTCACCAAAGCAGAGATCTTAATCTTTAAAATGATACTCCGTAAAATGATTTCAGTTAGGTATCCAGGGAGATAAATGACTTGTGTAACACAAAAAACAGCATTTTAGAAATACTGACATTTTTGCCCTTTAAGGGTCGAATCCCGAAAAATTCCTTTCTTAAAATATTATGTGACCAAAGTGGATACTGTAAGCTTTAAAATGACTCCAAATTCATTGATTTTGGTTAAGTATGAAGGGAGATAATGGCTTATGACAAAAAACACCTTATAGAAATAATATATATGATTTGATTTAACAGAAGTCAGTTTTCATTCTTATATATATAAAAGACTAGAAATGTAAAGCCAATTGAAATACATAAATCAAGCAAAATTCTTTTTCGTCTTATTTCAATAACTTGTGTATTGAGACATTTCTGCTTTCTGTGTTCAACTTTGCAGTTGATGCTGCCAGCCATCATAGCTACATCTTAAAGCTAAATGATAATGATGATGGCTGAGAGCACTAGGAAGTTAATACACTGGCACTCAAAAATTTGAACGAAGGTATAATATAAATACCCTAGTGATTTGATAGAGTACACGGAGTTAACTAACACCATGCTTACCTGTGGTTCAAATCCCATATCAAACATTCTATCAGCTTCATCTAAAACAACATAAGTGACCCTCCTTAAATTTGTCACTCTTCCTGTGGAAAGAAGAAAGTAATTAGTTTAAAATATAGTAAACATGAATAACTGAAAAAAAAACAGAGAAAAAAGAATAAAAAAGTTTCTGTTCACAGTTACAAGCAAAGAGCTCATTTACAAATTACTACTCGGTTGACAAAGTATACACCAGTCAGTAACATGTTATACCACAATAATAAGGCTGTAACAAATAACTGCAAATAACCAACACAATGCACACATTGTACCACCTTTATTTTGTACTTATATTTTACACCTTTCCTGAAAGATCAGAGTGACACTGAATTTGAAAATTTTATTGGTTGTTTTAAAACATTTTCTTTTTGAGACAAATACAGAAGTATAATAATGCAATATGAACACTATGCTTACCACTATTTGCTGCAAGAAGGTCAATCATTCTTCCTGGAGTACACACTATAATTTCTGCACCCCGTTTCAATTCAGCAATTTGTTCCGAAATTCCTGTGCCTCCATATACACATACTGCACGAAGATTCAATGATTTGGTGAATTTTCGACATTCCTTACCAATCTGCATGCACAATTCCCTAGTTGGAGTCATTATTAATGCTATTCAGAGAGGGGGTAAAAGAGTAAAAATTAGTAAGCTATTGCAAACAAAAAAATAAAAAATTATGTGACAAAAATGATAAGCTTTGGATCCTTCTTCTGACAAAAGATACATAACCAATAATCACCGTTTTATCTATATCCTTGTGTCAATGTTGTCCCACCATCATCAGTGATAACTGGTGGTTTCTACTTCTAACCTTATTTTTATCTTAAAATTAAAATGATAAGCTTTGCAACATATCTGCATATTACCTGTGATAAAATACAGACTAGATAAACAGTATGGTACATGGCATTAATAGATCTTCCACAAAAAATTTCAGGTGATACTAGAGTATTTACAAACAAAACCCTGCAGATGAAATGACAACACCTCAAGGGTATTAAGAGCTGGAGAGGATTGGGAGCAACAAACATGAAGAAATTTGTTCATGGCCTTTTTAAGGAACCATTCTGACACTTACCTGGATTTAAGGAAACCATGTAAAATTGAAGATTGAATAGTAGGACTTTGAACTGAAAACATGTCCTCCAGAATCCTGGATTGAATATTAACTGCTTATCTAACAGGCTTGCTTACTGAATATGTATGAGACCTCCAGTCATGTATAAATTTCATATTATTCATTTCATTTAGAGAAACAAAACGAAGTGGAAAGAAATTAAAAATGTTAGAATAAAATAGTTCCTTAAAATCAAATGAAGAATCTTGTGAGAAAGTGTGATGCTTATCATTTTTAATTAATCAAGAAATAGTCCGGCAAACTCAAAAAGTACAAGGAGTCACTACTGAACAACATGGCCATTTAATATGATGAAATATGATACTATGATAGTCAAAATATTTCAGCACATCAACAAAATGCAGATCTTGTGGATGATAAACCCGGACACATTTAAACACTGAAGGCATGTTGACAAGGGTGTGCATATTTGCATCTATGCTCAGTTTCTCTTATATTGAACCAACTTGTACAAATATATAAGCTATATTGCAACTTGTATTATGGAGAGAGGGTTATTGTACATGACAGTTGTAACAGGAAACATTAAAAGTAAAGAAACTAAACTTAGAGCAAGCGTATACATTTGTGCCAGTGTCTCTTAAGTGGTTAAAAAGTCAATGAAATTTTATGAAATTGGTAAGAAAAACTGAATTTACAGCTGGTTCTGTTGAAAATTTAATTTAAAGTTTGATATGTAAGAGTGCATTACAATTTAAGACAATTATTTTTGACTGGTGTAGGGGATATAGCTTCTTACTAACTGCAACAAGACATGTGGAAAGATAGTTGCTGCAAAGAGAGCTTCTAAACCAGAGGGTCTTCAATTAGACACAGCTTTCAATGGATACAGTCACCAGACAGAAAGTGTAGCAATGCGCCAGGTGTTGGCCAGAATAAAATAGTAGTGTGGGGAGCACTAGTCAATAAATTATTTTCCCAGGAGCTTCCATTTCTCTATGCTTGAAAGCATATTATTGGGTATGTGATTACTGCCAAAAATCAGAATGACTGATCATTATAAGTAATTCATTCACCATATTAAATGATGTATCACTGTAAGTTAGGGATAAAATAAAAGGTGTGGGATGCACATCTGCCAGTAAATGATGACTGCATCATGTCTTATATGCTATTCCAAAGGAGCCCCTACAAAATAAAACCACTTACTTATTCTTATTAAAGGTATCCTCCAATGACATGAAACAATATAATGAATAATTTTCTTTAATGAAAGCTTTTTTCCTTTCTTGACTGTTCTAAAGAACAAAAATTAATTTATATTATTATTATTATTGTATGTCCCCATAATGGAGAATGGTAAGCAATCCTGACTGGATGCGTTCAGTTCCTCTTTGGGATATTCTTCTTGTCGGACCAATATTTTTTCATTCGTTCAATGACGTTTTTCTTTTCTTTGGCAGTCCAGATGCGTTTTGATTTTCCCTTTTTCGTCTCTGAAATAACTTCCCATGAGTTCACCTTCTTATTAAAAATCTCTCGATCTGTGACATCTCCCTTAGCAATACCTGCAGACTTCAGGTCTTTCTCCACGTCCTTCATCCATGTGGTTGTTATTTTTACTGTTTGTGTGTATTCTAAAATTTGTCTTGAGATTCTTCCCTTTGGAAGTCTAGTCAGATGTCCATAAAATTTCAGCCTTCCTTTCTTCATGTCCGATTCTATGTTTGATATTTTCTCTGTAGTTTTTGTAGTTTGAAGTCTTCATCCACTCTGGGTCCCACGATTTTTCTGATAATTTTTCTTTCTTCTTTCTTGATTTGTTCTCTTGCTTTTTTGTGTGTTCATTGCTAATGTTTCACTTGCGTATGTACCTGCTATCTTAATTACCGTGTTATAATGTCTTATCTTGGTGTTATCTGAAATACATTTTTTGTTTTAAATATTTTGTACTAATACCATCGCTTTCTTCATCTTCTGTACTCTTGCTTCCCGTGCTTTCCCTTCTAGTCCTGTTGGTTCTATGATTTCGCCTAGATATTTAAACTGTTTTGCCCTGTTGATTTCACCATATTTTGTCCATAGTTTTTGCATTTCTATTTTGTTCCCTATGGATTCTGTTTTTGAAATGAAATTTGTAATCCTGTTTTTTTCTGTGCATACCTTGAGGATTTCAATTTGCCTGATGGCCACTTCTTCTTTGTTTGTGATCATTTCTAGGTCGTCAGCAAATGCCAGATATGGTATGTATAGTCCTATAGTCCCGATTTTTATGGGTGCCCACAAGTTTTCTGCTTTCAGCTGTTTTTCCCATTCTGTCATTACTTTATCTAGTACAATGTTGAAGAGTAGTGGTCACAATCCATTTCCCTGTCTTACACCTGTTCTAATTTCGAATGGTTCAGATATTTCACCCATGAATTTAATTTATATATGAAAGGATAAGGAAAATAAAACCATACTTCAAATAAAAGTATTTCAAGTCCAAATAAGATGATATGGCTGAAGACCTAACAACGTGAGTTGACTGTATATATAATGTGCTGATGGCATTGATTCTTAGGAAAGACAGCAAACTATGATAAGGAAAAAAAAAAAAAACAACAGCTTATCAATCTGTGCACAGCACCATTTGGACAGGCCAGAAACTAAGAAAGATGATATTTAATAACTGAAGCAATCCAAAATCAAATTCTTAATCCAGAAACAAATCCCTCTATACGTTAATTCCATGAAACTTGTTTGTTCACTTCCCCAATCACACTCAAGCAGTCACAAATACAGGATTTAAAACAAATTAAATAATTACATTGCTTGTAAAGAAGTGGTAAATCCCTAAACCTTTTACTTACATGTAGTTAGACTTATAAAACACACTAACAGCGTGCATCCATTAATTACGCGAGGTGTTTTTCTGGATTTCAGCCCCCCCCTTTTTTTGTATTGAGATTTGGTGAAATCTGGTTGGACACCCCCCCCCCCTCCTCCCCAGTGAGATTTTGACAGGACCAACCTCTTTTTATTTAACATTATTTTAGCTTGACCTGTATGTATGTATGAATGTAACGTAATTTTTCAATTCCATTTTCACCCACTTCCAGGCGTCTGAGCTGTTTGAAATATCACACACAATTAAGAAGTGGTGACAATACAATAATTTCATATAAATGTCCTGCTATTCTCATTACTTAGGCAGTAGCAATAATAATAATAAAAAAAATAGTTGACTGTGATGGAATTTTGCAATTGAATTTCAACCCAATTCCAGATGTCCGAATTGTTTGAAATTTTGCTTATGTATGGAGAACCGATTTCAATACAATAATTTCATAGCTATGTCCTGTATATCCTTATTACTTTGACAGTAACAATACAAAAATTTTGCACACGTATCAAGAACCGATGACAATACAATAATCTCATAGCAATGTTCTGATTCCTCATTACTTTAACAGTAACAATAGAAAAATGGTTGCATGCAATGGAATCTTTCATTTCAGTGGTTCACCCACTTCCCAACATCCGAATTTTTTGAACCGATGAAATTGCAATAATTTCAATCTCACTACATTGACAGCAACAACTTCAAGGTGGTTTAATCTAATGGAAAATTTCAGTTCAATTTTCACATACTTCAAAAAAACCAGAATTGTTTGAAATTTTGAATATGTATTAAAAACTGTTGCCAATCCAATAATTTCATATCTTCATACTCTCATTACTGTGACAGTAAGAACAGAAAAGTTATTTAACCGTCTTATGACACATGTGGCTCATTTTCACCCTCTTTCCGCTTCCTCTTGGTGACCCAGTTGTTTAAGTGGAGTGACTGACGAACAGACATTCCCCACTCAAATCCCGGTTTTGGTTGGAATTTTTAAGGGTTTTCAGAAGTGATTTTCACCCCTGGCAAAGATTTAGTATGTTAAGGTAACGCATGGTTCAAATCTTGTGTTAAACTGTGTGTACCCTACACCTGATGGGATTGCTGAGTTAGGCAATTGCAGTGGTGACATTAGTGGTCCCACGTGGCAATTCGAGAAAGCTTCGTCCTTTGACAGCCGAACCCTTCGGTGATTTCCTGGCCAACATCGCCATATGCATTTAATTTAATTACCCACATCCAAGCGTCTTCATTTTTTTTTTTAAATTTTTTGAACGTATTAAGAAGAACATTTAACAATACAATAATTTTACAGGTATAACTTGGTATTCTC
The DNA here is from genome assembly GCA_031002005.1 of Vandiemenella viatica. Classification (NCBI taxonomy): domain Eukaryota; kingdom Metazoa; phylum Arthropoda; class Insecta; order Orthoptera; family Morabidae; genus Vandiemenella; species Vandiemenella viatica. Next base: position 347,309,458 of record JARYHS010008074.1, read on the forward strand.
ATTACATTAACAGTAACAGCAGAAAAGTGGATTTGTTGCACAATCTTTTGCACATGCACAATTGACAATACCTCGATACAAGCCGCTACGAGAGTGTCTACAGTCATTTAATGTGATGTTAAATAGTGACTATTCAAAAAATTGCTTTGAATTAGTTTGCACTATTTTAGAACAGTAGCCTTCCATATTTATCCTGCTATTGGACCTCTGGTAGGTTTGACAATTTAATTGTCTGTTACTCATGGGAATAATAATTAAAAATGAAACTACAACACAAAGAAAAATCAAACAGTTACCAACATACTTTTGAAACAATCTGAACTAAAAAGTTAAAAATAAAATTATAGTTTAAAAATTAAAAAACACTTTTGAAGTAATGTGAACTAAAAGGTTAAAAACAATCTTTAAATACAAAGATTTTATTTAACAGCGATCAGACATCCCATAATTCAGCATAAATAAATTTTCTGAATAAGCTTAAATAATAAAGTCACTGATAATAAAAATAAATTTTAATGTTAAAAAAGTGTGGGGTGCTCTCTACATATTTTTCACAGTGACTATTTTTTAGAAATGGCTAGCAACAAAAAATAAAGGACAACTGATATCTAGCACCCCATGCTTTTTTATGTTATAAAGTTGATTGCTTTCATCAGTGACCATTCATCATCATCATCATATTCCGTCTCCAGTTTCCTGGGTGCGGTGTACGAGCGCTGTCCACTTTTGCCTGTCCAAGTATGTTTCCTCTTCTTGGATTTTGGACCATTGTACACCTTTATCCTGACCATTCTTTAAGCTTATTAAAAAATTAATTTATGCTGAATTGTGGGACATCCTATAGCTGTTAAATAAAATCTTAGTATTTAAAGATTATTTTTAACCGTTTAGCTCACATTACGGCAATGGCGTGTTTGTAGTTTTTTTTCAAAAGATTTTTTTTAGCTCTCCTGCTTCTGAGGGTGGTTATAACATCTCCCTCCACCCAAAGTTGGCATCGGTGTCGTTAGTAGACCTTATACCCCCTCTCCCTTTTCCTTCCTCGAAACACAATATCTGTATTAATTGTGGAACATTTTTTTATCTCGACTGTCCTTCAAGAATTTCAGACATTTTCATCGACCCCTGCCTAGTGTTGCAAATTGAAAAAAAACATTTTGTTTTTTTTCAAAATTTTGAAAAAAAACATGAAAAAAAACATGGCACCGTTGTTTTTTTTCTAAATTTGGTTTTTTTTCAGAAAAACAATATATTTGATAAATTATAGTTTTATTTACATTTTACATTGTTGTTTTAAATATTACTGAATGATATAAATTATTACATAATGTTTGATAAATGTATCTCTATAGGTTACATAATATTATTCATCATCGGTGTCAGTATTAGTATCACATTCACTGGAATCAGCGCTACCAACACTAGTTTGGTCGGTGTCGGTGTTTTCACTTTCTCCTTCTGTTTCCTCTAGTTCCATCACTTCAGAAACATTTGCATTTCCTTTTCCTGGTTGTTCTTGTATTGTTCTCAGACGATTTTTAGATTTCAATTTTAAATTGTGAGCAAAGTACACACTGTGTATAAAGATTGCGCTGATAGTTCTGTATTACGGTCTTTTAAGTTTGAATTTAAATCTATTAACATACAAAATATGAGCTTTATTTCTTTTCAATAGTTGGTTTACGCAAACGGTTGCAAGGAAACGATTCATAATTACTGACAATTTTATGACTTGGTATCAGTATCACTATGCGCTGGCACCGTTCGTAAAAGGAAATTTTCAGTCAATGTCGCCAATACTTTCGTAATTATTGTTTTACTGAACCAGAAAAATATAGTACATTTAAAAATTAAGATAAGTACTTAGTATAAACTCTAAAACAGTCATATTAAACGATAACTGCCTTACAAAATTGAGATTTAGTAGTTGTGAAAGAAAAACGTGTTCCAGAAAAAAACATGTTTTTTTTCAAAGTTTTTTTTCAGGCTTGAAAAAAAAACCGTTTTTTTTACAACACTACCCCTGCCCCTGGCGAGATTTCACCGGATTCCCCCCCCCCCATTTCAACTCGCATAATTAATGGACGCCCTCTAATCATTCTCTCAGGCTGTCAGACCATGTGACTATGTCAGGCGATAAGCGCAACATCGGAGTGAGTGCAAGACCCATCTGTCTTAACTGTAACTGTGATCGTGCCTTGGATAACTGTAGCTTGTGCTTTGCTACATCAGCTTGGTCACCACCTAGCTTGATTATACCGCAAACTAGGAAAGCTAACAGATCATAAAAGTCACCAGTCTATGCTGGTATATAATCACTATATTCTTCAATTTTTAAGCAAAGCAGCGCAACTAAATTGGCATCAAAAATCTTCTCCAAAGGATTTTATTTGCAGATTCGATTAACACATTCGAGTTTTTTGAAAACTGCTTAACTTCTCTTAGCAGCGAGGTCTTTAGAGACGGGAAAGGATGGGGGGCAAGGAATGGGATGGAATTCGGCCATGGCCTTTCGAGGAAGCATTCCGGCATTCACCTGGAGTGATTTGGGGAAACCATGGGAAACCCAAATCTGGATGCCCGGATGGGGATTCGAACCGCCGTCCTCCCAAATACGAGGCCAGAACGCTAACCGTTACAACATCACGCTCGGTAACACATTTGAGACAGACCAACCTCATGACCCCTAACTGAATTTATAGTTACGTGAGATGTTCCAGTTTTGCCACACGCTAGCCTCTAACTTACACATGCTTTCCCGAGATATGCATGCATACCTTTAAACTACAAAGAAGCTTATTAATGCTCTGATTGAATTTTGAAGAATGCCAGGGAGGGAAACTTACAACTGTTATATATAGATACACCCATGTTTCTCACGGAAGTAGTCTGATAAACTGATCATATGTCCCTTCTCAATTTAAAAGTTGCATCAGACTTATGACCTTGATGACTTAAAATATTCCTATTGCTCTGAAATTTTGACAGTAGCTAGATCCTTTAAAAAGTGTTAAATTTTGATCTTATAAAAAAATTTGTAGCTTCAATAGTATGGCCTTAAAAAATATTTTCTGAGATTTCAAAACTTGTTAATTATTTTTACAATTTTGCATCTACGAAGCTGAAATAACTTTAAATTTACTGCTAATTGCCTACTCTTTCATTTGCTATCAAGCTAGGCATGTTTACTATTTTCAAAAGAGTGAAATAAAATTTGTAACAAAAATCAGAATTTAACTAATTAATATTTCCTAAGCTATTAAAGCTGTTGATCTGAAAGTGGCTTTAAACGATTCTACTGAGCGATTCCAGATGAATGCTTTCTAACCGACTAAGCCATCTGGCCATCTTATCCAAGTATCGTTGACGACAAAACTTACTTTCTTTTATCTCAATCCAATGAATTCGTGAATTCAAATGAAACGTATTAGAAACTCCTTGTATCTGATTAAACATTATTTTGAATACAATTCCTTCCCTTGAATTTATGTATATTACTAAAATGAATAATTTTCCTACCTGCATGTGTCTGACCTTACCATATAATGTTTAAAAAACAATCTTTAAACTGTACTGAATTTTCCAAAATTTTAGTATGTTTAGTATGTTTAGTATGTTGTTTCAGCAAAAATTATATTCCTCGCTTTCTACAAGTTGACTTCCTATATCTTTTCTAACATCTGATTTTTTTAAATTTTAAAGTTGGAAATTACGTGATAAAGTTTTATACTGGTATTTCAATTTCAATGTACTCAAACTTTATAGTAGCATTCTGTAGCTACAAGATTTACTATCTTCTGACTGGTTATTATCCTGAATATCTTTCAAAGTGAAGAAAAATATTGATTTTAGCGAAATTATATCGAAACCAAATTTTGCATATGCCGATCTTAGGTTAAGTTCTTTTACAGCTGTTTAGAAAGATTTATTACTTGCATTTACTATTTAAAGTTGATTTATTGCCTACATTAACTATATCATTTGAATTATTTCCTGAATTTTCTACAAAAATGACTTTAAAGCTGAGGTATCGTGTAATTCATCTAAGCTCGCTATTCTATAAACCAATTTCGTTATGCAAATTTACGAAATTCTAGGTTACAACTCCTGAGGTACATTGTATTCTTAGCTAAAATTTCATTAATATTTCAAATTGTAGAGAATTTCATTGTTATCATTTTATTGTGTCTTCTTAGACTGGTATTACACTGTAAAAGATATTTATCGGTATTACACTGTAAAAGATATTTATCATATATCTTTGAAAAAGATATTTTATAAAATGTAATACGTTGGCATTACATTTCATCATCCCGCCAAAGTAAATAATGAAAATGGCCCCAACAAAGTTACTGAAGTTGGTTAGGTCTGCCAAAATTATGAAAATCTTATTTTCTGAGTATGAACAGAAGGAAATGTTGTACAGTCAGAAACATGTAGACAATAAGAATAAGAATAAACAGTTGAACACTTGCACAAAAATTTGGAAGTTAATTAGTTCTGTGAAAGAAGGCTATACTGTAGAAAATGTGAAAAAATTAATGGATTAAGAAGGTAGTACTTGACAGGTTTCTGGAATAATAGCATCTACTTCTATAATCTGCAATTCACAAATACTGTGGGTGGCAGAGGCTGCTAAGCACCAAACCTAATTCTGTACATTCCAACCCTGAACAGAATGAGAAAATAAAGAATACATAAAAACATTAGTACGGTATCTTATTTCTCTAATCTCATCCCTCCTGACATTGTGACTTAAATATGTTGGCGGAAGGAGAATTTCATTTCACTAGCAAATTAAAGATTTTAGCATTTTCTCCAATAAATTCAAATGAAAACGACGTTGTCTGTCTGCCAAACAATCCCAGCCCAATCTATGAATAAATTCTGTGATACTTTCGTAAGGACTGTAACTAGCAGAGGGAATGCAGTGGGCAATATGGATGCTATACTTCAGAATGGTGTAGATCTGTCACCTGAGTCCAGCTTATTGCACTTTCACTGTAACAAAAGACACCCTTTAGTATATATCATTAGGTTCACGGGTAATAATTCTGATATAGAAATTTTTGAAAATAGTGCAGTAAGAATTTATTAGACCTATTCTGCAGCTTCAACTGAATTTTTATGTCATATCCTCACGCTGTAGTTCTTTTACTAAACTTTAGATGAATTCCTTTCATATCAAGTCCTGCAATTCACAATCTAAACCAACTATGTTTACATATCTTCTTTTTCTTCAATAAAATACATATTATGATAGCTGCATTTACTGTGGTTACACAAGTATACAAGTTTACTTCATTCATTTCAGAGAACTATGATGAAAAATTTATGTAGAGTAATAGGCCTGATATCGTAAAATATCTTTGATAAAATAAGTATGATAAAAATCTTGTATAAAAGATCTTTGACAAAGATCTTTTACAATGTAAGGCTGGCCTTACAAAGAGACTACCAGACATTGGGGACACGAGTTTTGCTCAAATTTTAGGGGCATATACCAGACTTCAACAGTGATACAGTTGAGCAGTGGACAATGAATGCAAAGTTTTGCCTCACATTTATACAGTGGTAATGTAGCGATAATATTCAATTGCCACAGTGGTTTCTCGGTTAAAGTGATGGGCTAGCAACTAGGCAATCAGAGGCATATTTCCAGTCAGACTTTTCTTTTGTGATGTGTTTTATTTCACACAAGATGTCATTAGCATATTATTTTTACTACAATTATTAATACTTTATGACACAAAATTTTTGCTCTGGTTTAATATTTCCTTTTTTTTCCCTCCTCCTTCAGCATCTGAAGTTTTTTTTCCCAAAGAAAATAGAAGGAGTATATGTTTTCAAAATTATGCTGCTCCAAGGTTTTTGTGCTTTCTTATTATCTGGTAAAATGTATTAACTGGTCAGTAAAATAGGGATGAAATATTCAATTTTTTTTTTTTCAGGAACAGATAAAGATTATAAAATAAAGCAAATACAGGTGTAAATGTATTTTGGATTTCTTCATTTATTAAAAATAAATAAAAATAAAATAAATAAATAAATAAAAAAGTGGTACTAACTATAAAGGCACAAAAAAAAAAAAAAAAATTGTAACATTAGCTGCAACAAATGAAGGAAGCTTGCCGCCGCATTTGCATGATTTCAGATTCTCCGAATGGGACAGTCTTTATGTTATGCAAAACATTTCTATAATTGAAAAGATTAGAATCAAATAAAAACTTAGTTTTTAATGACTAAAAAAAACATGGTAAAAATAAAGCAGTCAATTATGGAATGGCTTATTATTATACCATCATCTCTTGATGCAAATTTATACTATTTTATGTCAGATTTTCATTATTCAGATTTTTTTTATTTACTTTTTCACTTGCCAAGTATTTACGTGGGCAATGAAATATAAATTCACATGAAGAAAGGGTAAGTAAATGCTTAAAAAAATGTATTAATAATCAAAAGACATGTTAATGACTGTTTAAATGAAATAAAATGGACCATGAAGAAAAATGAAACAAAAAAGAAATGTGCAAGGAGATTTGAAGTATAGGCATTCATTTATCAGCCTATCACTCTAGTCAAGAGACTACTGCGATTACTAAATAATACAGTTATGTTCCAATATTAAAAAAAAGCCAGTCAAAACTTTGTGAGGCTAGTATTCTTGAGAAAGCTAACTACTGCTCCATTTTTACCCCGAGACTTGAAAAACACCTGTAAAATTAGAGAAAAATCTGTACCCCCATGTCTCCTTGTTAAATACAATTCCCTATTTAGTTTATACTACATTAGCAATTCGTAAAAATAGAAGTCAGCTCATCTTGGCCGCTGTTCACTGGGATCACCTTGAGCTAAGAAACTCAATTTATGTTTTCAGCAAGTTCACAGTCTCCAGCAAGATACCACACTGTGGCGGGGTTAGATAGGCATAAACCAGAAAATAATAATAAACAGGTAATATACCAGTCTATAGGAACCAGTCACGGAAGTGGAGTAGGCATCAGCTGATTCTCCCATAATGTAAAAGGCTATTTAGGACCATCAGCTGATGCTTCATCGTGTCTTGAAGCCGCTGGAATCCTCCTCTATGGTAAGCAGTGGTTCTTCTCCTAGCCAAATGTTCTAAATCCACCTTCAGCGCCTTTGTTTCCTAATAACCTACCACAGATGAAGGCGGCTAAAATTGATGAACACAAAAAAGAACAAAAACAAGTAAAGTGCAATATTTCGGCGTACAACCTTATTTTTGCAGAAGTGAGACACCAGGCGGAGTCGGACGTGTACACGAAGATGGTTGTCTGGTGAATGGCGCGGCCAGCACAGATGGTAGTGTAGAAGGAGGCTGGGGGGGCGGGGGGGGAATGCTCAAATACTGCACCGATAATCGATACTGTTGACGGTATATTATCATTGAAAGTGGTAGACCAACATAATAACTGAGTGAGGATACATATATAAATCAAATTTAAAAAAAAAACTATAAGTGAAAAAAACATAAGAATATAAGAAATATAAACAGTAGAGATAATAAGTGCTGGGTCTGGTGGGAGGGATTTATTGGAGACTAGCTGACCCGGCAATGCTTCACTATTGCTGGACTTGAGTAGGCACATAGATTAAATGAAAAAATATTTACATATAAATTTTAAACTGCTGTTTCATTCATTTTCAGTTGGAAAGGGTGAGAGAAGATGCACTTTGGAAAACATATGTAGGCAGTATTTTTCTGTTTGTTTTAAAGTATAAGCGTACAAATTCTTATCTAAATCGGATAAAAAATGTGCTTTGCCTAAATTATGGGGTGAAAACGTAATGGGGTTGGAAAGGGACAGAGGGAATGAATATTCGGAAACCATACGTAGGCAATACTTTTCTGTTTGTTTTAAAGTTTAAGTGTACAAATTGTTATCTAAATCGGATAAAAAATGTGGTATTGCCTAAATTATGGGGTGAAAAAATTATGGGGGTGGAAAGGGGGCGAGAGGATTAATATTCGGAAACCGTATGTAGGCAGTATTTTTATGTTTGTTTTAAAGTATAAGTGTACAAATTCCTATCTAAATCGGATAAAAAATGTGGTACTGCCTAAATTATGGGGGTGGAAAGGGGGCGAGGGGATTAATATTCGGAAACCGTATGTAGGCAGTATTTTTATGTTTGTTTTAAAGTATAAGTGTACAAATTCCTATCTAAATCGGATAAAAAATGTGGTTTGCCTAAATTATGGGGTGAAAACGTAATGGGGTTGGAAAGGGGGACAGGGGATGAATATTTGGAAACCATACGTAGGCAGTATTTTTCTGTTTGTTTTGAAGTATAAGTGTACAAATTCTTATCTAAATCGGATAAGAAATGTGGTTTGCCTAAATTATGGGGTAAAAACATAATGGGCTTGGAAAGGGGGAGAGGGGATGAATATTCAGAAACCGTACGTAGGCAGTATTTTTCTGTTTGTTTTAAAGTATAAGCGTACAAATTCTTATCTAAATCGGATAAAAAATGTGCTTTGCCTAAATTATGGGGTGAAAACGTAATGGGGTTGGAAAGGGACAGAGGGAATGAATATTCGGAAACCATACGTAGGCAATACTTTTCTGTTTGTTTTAAAGTATAAGTGTACAAATTGTTATCTAAATCGGATAAAAAAATGTGGTATTGCCTAAATTATGGGGTGAAAAAATTATGGGGGTGGAAAGGGGGCGAGAGGATTAATATTCGGAAACCGTATGTAGGCAGTATTTTTATGTTTGTTTTAAAGTATAAGTGTACAAATTCCTATCTAAATCGGATAAAAAATGTGGTACTGCCTAAATTATGGGGGTGGAAAGGGGGCGAGGGGATTAATATTCGGAAACCGTATGTAGGCAGTATTTTTATGTTTGTTTTAAAGTATAAGTGTACAAATTCCTATCTAAATCGGATAAAAAATGTGGTTTGCCTAAATTATGGGGTGAAAACGTAATGGGGTTGGAAAGGGGGGACAGGGGATGAATATTTGGAAACCATACGTAGGCAGTATTTTTCTGTTTGTTTTGAAGTATAAGTGTACAAATTCTTATCTAAATCGGATAAGAAATGTGGTTTGCCTAAATTATGGGGTAAAAACATAATGGGCTTGGAAAGGGGGAGAGGGGATGAATATTCAGAAACCGTACGTAGGCAGTATTTTTCTGTTTGTTTTAAAGTATAAGCGTACAAATTCTTATCTAAATCGGATAAAAAATGTGCTTTGCCTAAATTATGGGGTGAAAACGTAATGGGGTTGGAAAGGGACAGAGGGAATGAATATTCGGAAACCATACGTAGGCAATACTTTTCTGTTTGTTTTAAAGTATAAGTGTACAAATTGTTATCTAAATCGGATAAAAAATGTGGTATTGCCTAAATTATGGGGTGAAAAAATTATGGGGGTGGAAAGGGGGCGAGAGGATTAATATTCGGAAACCGTATGTAGGCAGTATTTTTATGTTTGTTTTAAAGTATAAGTGTACAAATTCCTATCTAAATCGGATAAAAAATGTGGTTTTGCCTAAACTATGGGGTGTTATGGGGAATAGGGGGTGACTTTTTGGAATTTTTTTTCGCAGGAACCTTCGCAGGCGCACACTCGAAAACTCTCCAAAGTTTCATTGCAATCTGATAAATGGTACAGGAACGCATAGAAGACGAACATACAAACAAACAAACATTGATTTTTATATATAAGATTGAGACCTGGAGAATGTCTTGAGTCCAGGATATTCTCATAGGCTAGTTCCCATCTACGTAGTAAACTTCTTGTGTGGTTCACATATATAGATGACATTTTTATGATCTGGACCCACAAAGAGAATCATCTAATAGACTTCCTCAACTCCCTAAACAACAACTGTATCAACTTTACCTGGACACAATACCATAGCCATGTTACCTTTCTTGGTGTTGACGTTTCCGTATATAACGGGTACCTGCATACCTTTGTTCATATCAAACCTATAAATCTACAGCAGTATCTTCATTTTAACAGTTGTCATCCCTCCCACATCAAACATTCCCTTCCGTACAGTCTGGCCATCCGTGGAAGGCGCATCTGCTCTGATGAAGAATCTCTTTCCCGATACACACAAAACCTGTCTGGAGCTCTCATCTCACACAGCTACCCCCCGACTTAGTACACAAACAAATCTCTCGTGCTGTAGCTCTTCCTGTGCACAGCCACTCCAAGGCTGTACCCCTTGAAACTAACCACAGCTCCACTTTCATCACTCAGTTTCTTCCCTAATCAGTTCTAACCTAATCCTTCACCATGGGCATGACTTCCTATGTTCCTTCCCCAGGATGTGCACCATTCTGCCTACTGCCCCATGCACATGTATTAGCATACCACCAAATCTAAAAAATATCTTGGTTCCAAAGTAATCACCCAGAATTCCCCCAAACTACCACAGGGATCATTCCTGTGCAACAGATCCCACTGTAAAACATGCAGCATGCATCGAGCTACTACCACTTACTCGAATCCTACCACCGGTGAAACATTCTCCATCACTGGGCTACTTGCATGACAACACACCTCATATATCAACTTACATGCCTCCACTGCTCCAGCTCATATAAAGACCTCACTACTAATCCACTTGTTTTCAGAATGAATGGCCACAGGCATACAGTATATACTAACAATGATGCCATGCCCATCCAGTTAAAAACATGCCAGTTTCCACAAACTGAATAATTTTAATTTCTGTTTCTTAGTTAGGACGATCCGAGTTTTCCCTGATAGCACAACCTCTTCTGAACTACGTGGATGGGAACTAGCCTATCAGAATATCCTGGACACCAGACATCCTCCAGGCCTTAATCTCCAATAAATTCCTCTCACAAGACCCACCACTTATTATATCTACCATTTATATCTATCAGTACCGGATTAACCACGTAGCAGGAAGTAGCAAATGCTACGGGCCTCGCGCCTTCTAGGGGTTCTAGGGGCCTCGCGCCTCCCAGGGGGGCCCTGCACCTAAGCTAGATGGGCGACCTTTTTTTAGCTCTACAATTTTTCGCCTGGACGGTAAAAATCAAGGGCCTCCTCTTTATATTTGCTATGGGCCCCACGCTGTCTTAATCCGGCCCTGATATCTATGCTATACTCTTATAAATCTGTAAGCAAGCTGCGTGTGTCTCTTTATTTGAATGGGAGCCGCGTTAAAACTATGACAGCTATTTGGACGGGTTTTCAAATTTTTAGAACTAATGATGTGAGTCAAAATCTGCAAAAATAGCTAATGACATATGTACCATGGGAAGGAGCAAACAATTAAAACCCTTTATATTTGGAAAATTGTGAGCTGCCGATCATTATGCACCTCAGATCCGCACTCCTTTCGCAAAAAATCTGTCAAAACTTTGGATTCAGTTTTATTTTTTTTTACTTTTGTTCCCAGTTTTCTGGACCGCAGTGATTAAAATAAATGGAAGACGTGAAATAAACTTAATGAGGACTGACTTGCTTCGCAACAGTTAAGTTACCATGCGAAATGTGTTAGATTACAAAAGTGGTAGACATATATTATTTCTGATAGACAGTTAAACAGTTTGTCTCTGGAACATATGTCCATAAGTATGATCGCTGAACGCTGAACATTAATAAGCCAATACTTCTTTACATATCATTATGGATAAGAAAATAAGTTTTTTTCTTGAAGAAACATATCTGTAAAAACAGCTACCATAAATATCAACAGGTAACAATACTTTTTTCACAATGATTCGTGTGGAACTTTCCATATTTCTAAGTACTTCACTCGATTAATATATATTTTGTGGCTATAAAGTGCAAATATTCGTCAGTAATGTTGCCCAAGGAACATGTGTACAAATTTTGGCTGCTGTACAAACCACGGCCAGTAAAATAAACTGTTATTTCTATTAAATAAGTTTCATAACCCTGATTTTGCAATCATACATGCTTTGGGTTAATGACAACAGCAACATGGAACCAATGAAACAAAAAATTAATTAGGCATCTTAAAACCTTATGCCACACCGTGTAAATAACAATAAAACTAAATTCATCATGCCTTATGCACTAACAAAGCGAGTCAGTTGTCATTTTGGTCCAGGCTGCATTTCAACCTAACCACTAATTTGGCTAATAATGATTACGTTCGTATATCATAGCTTCTGTCACATCCGCATTGATACATTCGCTGTATAGTGATCGATTCTTGAAACTTTGGAATTACTTACATGTGGTTGAAATAACCACATTAGTAATATGGTATCACTGAAAATCATAGAAATTAAAAATAATTCTTAACGTGTGATACCGCTTAGGATTAGTTTTAGTACACATAAATTTCTATTTTAAAAGCAGAATAACTGATCGAATCAACATATCGTCCAAATAAAATCAGTATCCAAACAGCAAAGGAGTAATAATAATATTATTAATAATAATAATTCAGATGCTGTTATTATTAATAAAGAAAACTCTTATACTACAACACATTTCTAATAGTACTAAGTCATAGGTAACCGCTATGTCCATATAAATTTGCAGCACCACGGTTATCGTGCAATCCTTCATATCCAAATATAAAAATAAGATTTCTTTTTAGTTAAGTTAAATATTACGGAAATAATATTTTTCGTTATGTCCACAGATAAATCCTTACCAAAGTTTATGCTTAACTATATAATCCCACATACACATTTAACATAAAATCCCAGCAAAAGTTTACACATAGTGATGATAATTTCAGCTGTGTTAACTGTTATATATGGATATAACACGGTTATCATGAATTACTCCATATCAGCATTAAAAATGTGATTTTATTTTTAGTTAACTCAAATATTACACAAATAATATTCTTTGTTATGACCACAGATACATCCTTACCAAAGTTTATGCTTCTCTATATAATCTCAGCCAAAGTTTATGCATAGTGATGATAAAATGCAGCTGTGACAATGTTTTGATTGTTAGTGTTGAAGACATGAATGACACCAATAAGTAGATCCTGGAAATGATCAACACCATGTCGATGAGCTGGATTGGGAGTCATTGAAGGAGAGGAGGAGGGTGAAGAGAGTACTGGGAACGTACAGGGCATGGAGTGATGGGGCTTGGAGGGATATTAGTCAATGAATTAGGAATAGTGCATAAAATTTTCTTTTGTTGGTAAGGGTGTCAGGGATTGGAACAAATTACCAAGTGAAGTGATGAATAATTTACCAAAAACGCTTAAACAATTTAAAATTAAAACTTGTAAATCGGAAAAGTAAATGGGGGAGGAATTTAACACTTCAGTTATAAAAGAAAATTTTAAAAAAATAATTGTTTAAAAAACATAAAAACCGCCTTCAAAAAAAAAAAAAAAAAAAAAAAAAAAAAAAAAAAAAAAAAAAGCACTAAAAATTTTAAAATAACTTTATACCTTGCTTAGGTGAAAGTAAATCTAAATGGACAATATTTTACATTACTGTCATTGAAATTTTTACATTAATTAGTTATTTTTGGAGTTGGTGCCAGCTGTCGCGAAGATCGAATTACTGAACTTATTTTGGTGTTAGAGACGAAACGGGGAGTACGAACAAAAATTCCCAATATTTTACAGTATTTCGTGAGGCAGATAGTGTTATTGTGGGAGACAGCTTAGGGAAACAAATTAACAGTATATTATTCATCTGTGGCTCGGCCTTATTAGTCATCCAAGCATATCTCTGGCGCTACAGTGTCAGTTGGTAGGCTGCATCATGCAGTAAATGATTTACCGTTAGTATAATATCGGCGTATCATCTGTATGTTTCAGTTTTGTTGAAAGATGTTTCTAGCATTAATTGTAGGTAAGCAGTAAAATGATTTTTTATGTATTATTGTTTTTATCTTTTTATTTTTCTTGCTTTCGCTGGCACCGTCTCCAAAAATAACTAATTTATGTAAAAATTTCAATGACAGTAATGTAAAATATGGTCCATTTAGATTTACTTTCACCTAAGCAAGGTATAAAGTTATTTTAAAATTTTTAGTGCTTTTTTTTGAAGGCGGTTTTCATGTTTTTTTATACAATTATTTTATTTTTAAATTTTTAGTGGTATTATAGTTTGTTTTGTATTTTAAATATGCCGCAGCAGTTCCGATTTTGCGAAATTCCTGGTAGCTCAGGGATTAAAGCGCTTGCTTTCAAAGAAGAATTCTGTCTTTATATACCACAACAACTTCCAGAACGGGGTGAATTGGGTGTTGTGTTAAGGAATGTCAGTTTAAATTTTGATCCAGGCTATGTTTCGATCGTATCAAAACATCTGTTAAAACTGCTGGTCGATAACCAAAACATGTAACATCTGGGCATTAATACATACCACATACAAAAGTTTGTCTCTGGAATATATCTGTTTGCTCCAGCATCACACAGAAAATATAGATTTTTAATTGGTTTTCACAACATGAAAGCTTGGGATTCAAGTTGAAATTTGAAGTACATGTTGAGACATTATGACACATTTATTTTATAAATATTATGCCATGACTTAAAAATAGCTTAATCGATTTTGACGGGATTTAAACTGTGGACTTTTGTAAAGAACATTGGAAATGGTGAGGGTAAAGGGGAAGATGTATTGGGCTTTTGTATACCAAAAGTAGACTGCCTTTTCTGATTGATTTAAAGTATACGTGTGTAAATGTCTATTGATATCAGATAAAACTCTAGGTATGTATAATAAACAATTAAGGGTGTGGAGACGAAGAGTAGTTTGGTTTTTTTAAAGCTAGTGTGGGTAGTATTTTTCGTTTTGTTTTAAAGTATACATGTGCAAATTTCCATCGAAACTAGATAAAAACTGTAGCTTTGTGTAAAGAACATTTGCAAAAATTAATTTGGGTGAGGGAGTGAGTGGTAGGGTTTTGTAAACAGAATGTAGACACTATATTTCTCTTTGTTTTTAAGTATACATGTGCAGCCTTACATGGACATCTGATAAAACGGTGGGTATCTATAATGAACATTGGAAATTAGGAGGGGTGGGGGTAGAAGGGAAGAGGGGTTGGGCTTCTGCAACCTAATTTAAACACAATTGTTCTGTATGTTTTAAAGTATATGTGTGCAAATTTCCTTCAGAATAGGATAGAAACTGTAGATTAAAGGATGGAAAGGAGGGAGCGGAGTTTGAACTCTCGAAACCAAATGTAGACAGTGTTTTTCTGTTTGTTTTGCAGTATACATGTGCATACTTCCTTCAAAATTAGAAAGAAAAGGTAGCTTTGTGTAAAGAACATGGACAGTAATTAAAGGTGTAGAAAAGGGGATAGGGTTTTTTTTTTTTTTTTGAAAAGTTATGTGGACAGTATTTTTCTTTTTCTATTTGTTTTAAAGTATACGCATGCGAAGTTCAACCGAATCGGATTAAAATTTGGGTTTTGTACAAATATTAAGGGAAGGGGAGCTAGGGTAGTTTTTTTGGTCAGAAATCTTATCCATAAAAAAATTACATATATATATGTGCCAACTTTCATAAAGATCGGTCAATTGGTGTTGACTGTAGCTTTCTAAAAAGAAATTGACAAAAATCAAGGGGGTGGAAACGGGAAGAAGGGTTCAGTTTTTGCAAACCAAGAATTGGCATTATTTTTCCCTTTGTTTTATACTAAAAATTTGCTAAGTTCTGTCTAAACCGGATAAAAACTGTGGTTGTGTATAAAAATTAAGCGGTTTGATGGGGAGAGGGGGTGCTTTTTAGATCTTTTGGTTAGACACCTTCTTAGTAAAAAATACATATAAGCACCAACTTTCATTGTAATCGGTCAAACGATCGCAACTGTAGCTTTTTATAAAGAACACTGAGAAAAGTTAATGGGGTTGAAGGAGGGAAAGGGGTTGAGCTTTGGCAAATCAAATGTTGACAGGATTTTTCTCTTTGTTTTAAAGTATACATGGGCAAAGTTAAGTAAAAATCAGATAAAAAATGTAGATTTCTATAAAATTAAGGGGTATAAAGGGAGAAATGGGGTGGTTTTTTTATTTATTTAATTTTTTTTGGTCAGAAACCTTCTCCATGAAAAACTACATGTAATTGCCAACTTTAATGGAGATCAGTTAAATGGTGTCAACTGTAGCTTTGAATAAAGAAAATTGGCAAAAATTAAGGGGGTGGATAGGGGGATAGGGGTTAAGTTTTTTTAAACCAAAAGTTGACAGTAGTTTTCTCTTTATTTTTGGCTATATATGTCCAAAGTTTCATCAAAATCGAATAAAAAATGTGGATTTGTATAAAAATTAAGGGGTGGAAGGGGGTAAAAGGGGTGGTTTCTAAATGAAATTGATATGGGACCACTTTGGAGGTATACTCTATGCACTAAAAAAATTTCATTTAAATCGATTCAAAATTGGCGAAGATATCGCTGAACATACATACAAAAAAATACAGACGAATTGAGAACCTCCTCCTTTTTTTGAAGTCGGTTAAAAAATAATATAAAAAGAGGCAATCAGATGACTAAGGGAACTGCCACCGTAGCATTAGCTCCATTGCAATTAAAATTTATAATAATAATAATAATGACTTACATAGCTATTAACATGGTGGAAGATCAAAAAGGCAAGACTAATTATCCAGCTGAATTTTTACATACCCTCAGCGCATCTGATCTTCCCGCACATAAACTGAATTTATAAGTTGGTACTACGTTCATGCTCATCAGAAACATACCACCGCAGCTGTGCAATGGAACTAAACTTCTGGTGAAATCCTTGCACATTGAGGCCATTATCTTAACAGGATGTGGACAAGGAGAGGACGTATTCATTCCATGAATACCATTGGTACCATCAAACCTTCCATTCTAATTTAAGCTCCTGCAATTCCCGGTAACCTTATGTTTTCTAATAACAATCAACAAGTCTGAGGGCCAGACGCTGGAAACCGTAGGAATTGATCTTCGGACACCATGTTTCTGCCATGGCCAGCTATATGTTGCTGGCTCCAGGGTGATAGGTAGGTCATGTCTATACGTATGTGCACCAATCAAACTAGAAATTTGGTCTACACAGAGGCATTGTAGTTAGCGACCTACCAAGTAAGGTAAATGTAGCATCTTATTTCTCTTAAACATTGCTTCACTTACTTATATCGCAAAAATAAAATCCTTTCTAAACAATAACTTCTTATACTTCGAACAATAATTACAACCACGAATGAGTACTGTTAATTTTTCTGGTAGCTTTTCTGCTATTTAATCAATTACATCACATTAAAATATGAATGAAACAAAACTCTTGTATATCAGTATGAAACCGATCCTAAGGTAATAACTAATACAAAGGAAACTTTTTCAAGTTACAACTAATGCCGCTCCACGTTAAAAATTGGTAATAGAATAAAATGGGTAAAGAATTTTTACACATACCAAAGCAGATGCACGTGAAGCAGCGGGCAAATGCTAGTTTCTTATATTTCTCATAATTCTTATATTTTATTTTTCATTTATAGTTTTTCAAAATTTGATTTATATATGTATCTTCACTCAGTTATTATTATTTTCAATGATAATATACTGTCAACAGTATCGATTATCGATCCAATATTTGAGCTTCCCCCCTCTCCCCTCCTTCATTACCATCTGTGCCGGCCGCACCATTCACCAGACGGCCATCTTCGTTTACATGTCTGACTTCGCCTGGTGTCTCACTTCTGCAAGAATAAGGCTGTACACCAAAATATTACACTTTTCTTGTGTTCGTTTTTTTTATCGTTCCCAGCTGCCTTCATCTGTGGTAAGTGTTGGGTCATATATCCTTTCCTTCCTTAGTTGTATTCTCCTGCCCATTGTTATTATATATATAACTAAGTGAATGTATTAAATTACATTCAGCATTTGTGCGATTATTTATCATTTCCTCCATTTCGTGGTCTACAGACTGCTGGTGACTGTTTTGAAGGATCTACTTAAGCTGATTTATTATTTCTGAAACTGCTGAAAGGGATTACCAATTTTTCATATTCACCCATTTGTTCCACAAGCTCAGCTTATGAAACATCTACACAAGAGATAAAGAAGCCATGATGTAGTGAAGTTATTATATTTAAATTGACATCATTATAACCAAATGTCTTGTTCCTTTTTGCACATTTTCTTAAGTATTTTTCTACTTTCTGTAAATCATGTAACGGTTCAAATTGTGCCTGACTATGAAAAAGGAGGGGGGGGGGATATTATTAAAAGACACATCCTTTGAAATCTAATTACTTGTGGAAGGAGGAAAAAAATGATAATTATAAAGCTTTAATACAATTCACTTTTTTTTCTCACTAGATTTACAATTTTTGAGATGTTGCTCCCCGTACCTTTCCTTGTGGCTCTTACTGGATGAAGGGTTGGTACCGCCCTGAATGCAAACATTATTGAATTAAATTTCACATAAATATCTGAAATGAAAAAGTTACATTTGTTCAGTATCCTTAATTTTTAAAATAAAAACATTTGAATATTCCTACAAATTGGGCCCAATTCATGCAACAACTAGACAATTTTTTTTTTCATAAGTCGTTGGTCTTCAAACCCAGTATCATGATTTTGCTCTTTCATATGTTACGGAAGTTGAAGGATGTCCAGAATGTGGTTGGTCATTAATCGATATTTCACCTTCTTTGAAAATTGCACACTTGAGTTTTACCAATAACAGCATCTATTTTCAACGTCTCAACAGTTCTGTAGTTTCCTCGGCAGGAAGGGAAACCTAATATCTGCAGACTTTTCTTGAAGTCTGTCATGACCAAAAATTAGAAATAGTTGAAAGAGATTCCTCAAAAAATTCACAGATGACAAACATAACCTTCCCAAGCAAAGCTTGCACACTGGCTCAAGAGGCATGATAAGGGGAAAAGAGTGCAGTACAGAAGCTCAGCCAACTGTAAGGCAATTCCAGTTACTAAAATAGAAAAATCTAAATACAAGGATGCAGAATGTCTTAAAACGAATTCATAAGTTTTGCATTATGATGCTTCGTAAGGGATTAATCACTTGAATCTACTTGCCCATTATAAGTGTTGGTTTTTCTTGTGCTATCAATCCTAATTTGAAGGGCACATGTTTTAGGGTTAAGTATCACCATGAAATTACTGAGCTACTAAAATAATTTTACCACCATGAACATGAGTACTGTGTTAATTATAGCTATGTAGGTCAAACTGTAAGTTATAGTTGCACAGGTTACTCATAAATTGGCACTGAAGACTGAATTTGCATCACACATCAGTACAAATCACACACCATCTCCTTTTTTTTATTTAGGGCACACAGAAAATAAAAACCTTTAAGGATCAAATTAACGATTAGCCTACCATTTTTTTCCATTTGATGATTGAGTCACAAAGTAACTTTCATGTTTCAATAGTTTAAACAGAAGCAGTGGCATTTGATGTGACACCTTGTAATAATATTTATCTTGCTGATCATTCATTTATTTTGTGTCACACTTAGCAAAATGGAGATAGATGCTGTAGATGAATAGCTCCAAAATTCTACCAGGAGACTTTCGGAGAATGCCACCTGCAAAAAGCAATATTTTCCTAAGTGTGTGTTTTAAGGTGGAAGTGCGAAAATAATAATTAATAAAACATATCAACAAATTTCATCCAGTTTACAAATGTATTAAAGCTACAATATGTATAAAAGAAATAGACAGCCACATAAATGCCACTGCTCGTTTTCACTTCATATGGCGCTTAATAAATATCACAACTAACCTATTGGCCCATCAGTGTCTTCAAGTGGTGCCTGGTCCATGATATGTCGAAGCATTGGCAGAACAAATGCCAATGTTTTACCACTTCCCGTCTTTGCAATACCGATAAGGTCACGTCCTGTAGGATGCAGAGGAGAGATCTCATTTAAGAAGAGAAACATACGATGAAAACAGTATATTTGAACAGAGAAGAGATGTGATTAAATGGTTTAAAACATAAACATGAGTACACAGGAAGGTTGTATTAGTATCCATCATAAATCACAGTGTCCACTGTACTAATATAAGTTATTGATGTTAATTATTTTTACAATAAATGCATAGTCATTTAAGATTAGCTCATTTTTTAAATTTTTTTGCAGCACTGATATCAGTATTTAATGAACACACTCTGTATAAAAGAAATATAAGGAATTGGTAACAGGAAAGTAATGAAATATCTGTTATACAAAATTCACAATCACTGCTAGGCAATAATAATAATTTTAACAGCTGCTGAAGTCTTAACAATTAGGTTAGTATGTAAGTTCATAGCATTTTTGTTTCACATGTTGATAATCTGGTTGCCATGGGTTTATTTAGAGATTGTCTTTTTTTTGTGGAAGTTCTGTTGTTGGAGCTATGAATGCTATAAAATGGAATGCCAAGTGGATAAAGCCGAACATTTCAGATATGTTCTTCTGTTTGAGTTCAATAGACGAGTTTAAGCAGCAGAGGTGGTCAGGAACATTTGCACCATGTATGAGAATGATGCCATTAGAGGGAACATAGCAAGAAAATGGTTTTATTATTTTTATTTGTTAATGAAGGTCATTTTGACATTAGTGACACTACACGTTCAGTAAGATGTTCAAACTTTTATGAAGACTGTTTGGACTTATTAATACATGATGAACCTCATCAGTGTACTCAAGAACTGGCAAATATGATGAAATGAGATCATTCCACTTTTGTGTAACATTTGCTTTCAATGGGCAAGGTTCAAAAATA
>JARYHS010008074.1:347331177-347498749 GCA_031002005.1 Vandiemenella viatica
AGTCGTACTTATCGAATTTACATCCCGGTGACACAAGTCTGTGGCACGCAACCAAACGAGTACTGAGAGAGTACTCCTCGATGCCCCCGTTAAAGCTAGGCACCAACATGTATGTAACGGATGAAGAAAAGAGTAACATTATGGCAGATCCCCTGGAAAAACTTTTCAGCCGAACGTGGATCCAAACGTGGATGATAAACCTGTCCTGGCTTTTCTCAAACAAAACGCTCCTATTGTCCAAGGTCCCATCAAGTACACGTCAGCAAGAGAGCTATTCTTACTAATAAAACGTCTTCCGATTAGGAAATCACCAGGCATTGATAATATCCCGAACCTGATTTACAAATATCTCCCACAAACCGGCCTCCAATTCTTGGCAACATTATTCAACGCAATATTAAAACTTGGCTACTTTCCCTCCACATGGAAGCATGCAGTTATTACTGTTATTCACAAACCAGGTAAACCAAAACACTCCCCATCAAGTTACAGGCCAATAAGTCTACTAACAACTTGTTCTAAACTATTGGTAAATATAATCAAGAGACGGCTTTCAAATTACCTAGACTCAATCTCCGCAATACCATCCTTTCAGTTCGGATTCAAAGCAAAACATTCATGTGTTCATCAGCTGCAACGCCTCTCTGAACATATCCTGAAAGGTGAGAGCCTTCGAAAGCAAGAGGCATACAGCAGCCCTCTTTGTTGACGTCGCCCAAGCCTTCGACAGAGAATGGCATCCCGGAATTCTCTACAAACTAAAGAAGCTCGATACTCCCCTGTACTTGCTTACCATCATTGAGAGCTTTCTCAAAAACTGTACCTTCTCCGTACGCTTAGGCAATACATTATCTGCTAGAAAAACTGTACAAGCAGGTGTCCCACAAAGCTCCATCTTAGGGCCCCTATTATTCAACTTATACATGGCATACATCCCGACATTCCGCAGTGTTTGTACCACCATGTATGCCGACGACACCTTGATTTTCACTTCACACACTGATATCGACGTAGCAGTAATAAAAATCCAACAGTCATTTAATATACTCTCCGACTGGCTGAAAAAATGGCACATCAAGCTGAATACTACCAAATGCGAGGCCAAAATCTTCACACTCCGCCATCCGAGAAATCCCAAAAAAAACTCAAAATTAACGACAAACTCTATCCTCTATCCTCTGAATAAGAGAAGCCCTCTTAAAATCGAGAGCGGATTGTTACTATACAAATCACTGATCCGACCCGCTATGTTATACGCATCGCCCGTATGGTGCACAGGCGTTCCATCCAAACTACAAAGAGAACAGTCACTACAAAACAAACTTCTCCGCACTATCTTAAAAGCACCATGGTTCGTATGAAACTCACAACTTCACAGGGAAACTGGACTCAAAATCATTAAAACGTATATTATGAACTCTGCAAAAATCATTATAAATAGCCTAGAAGCAACTCCTGGAACACAGTACTACAATCTAGGCCGCCGATCAACAACACAACCACGTCTAAAATCGTATCGTCTACCACAAGACATCTTAAGAGACGACGGGCAAGATGCCATCTGACTCTCCTTGAACACTGTATAAAGTTCTTATACCCATTTTCCTCTCATACTACTAGTAAAACATTTTAAATTATATACCATTATTATTATTATCAATAACTTAACTCATACCTGAATTTTTTACATGTTATATAATAATAATTCAGTTACAGAGGAATCCAATTGGACTGACCTCAGGCCAGGAGATGTAATCAATAACTTTTAGATCACAAAACTGTATAGCAAAAATGTAATTGCTGGACGTTTTAAATAAAACATAGTTATCAAAAATGTCTCTGCTTATACATAATACTGTAACAATGGAGGAAGGAAATATATGGAGGAGAAGTGACGTTAAATCTGTGAAGCAGGCTCTAAACTCTCGCGCATGCGCAGTGACGGTAGCGGCGATATTGCGATCCCAAACAAATGCGATGTTCACATTGTGTTAGATGCTGTGATTATTTCATTTTTAATGTGTATAAGTGTTTTATAATGCCATCTTGTGTTGCATACAGTTGCACAAATAGGCAAGAGAGGAAAGAACCTGGAATATCATTTCATAAGTAAGTTGAATTCTAACTATCATTGTTGAAATGGACGGTAGGTTTTGCACTTCGGTGCCTGTCTATAAATGTTTAGTCATAGCTCTCAATGGGATTACTTGGTTCTCAAATTTTTGTTGGTGTAGTGTAGAAAATCAGCATGCCTTGCTATTTTGCACATAACAGGCTAGCATTACTTTTTAACGAGTGTTGAAAATGAGATTTAAAGGGGTGTGTTTTACATCGCGATTCAGTGAATTTAATATCGCGCTTTCTTTCGTCACGTTACAGTTTATACTGACAGTATATGATGAAATTAAATGTGTTAAATTATACTATGCAATCTAGGAATCTTGATGAAGCAAACGATGTTGTCCCTGCAAATACAGTTTGCTATTCAAATACGCGTGTTTGGGTAAGTCTACATAGTTTGATTCTGTAGCGGCAATTTAATGGAGATTGTCGTTAGGTCTAAATGCAGTCTGTACCAGAATGGTTTTGTTGTTCCATAAGGGACAAATAATTTATCTATTACTGTTAGTAATTTCATGTCAACCAAGTTAGTGACAAAACGTGTATCCATTCTGCATGTCCACCATTGTGGCTTTGGCAGAATTAATTTTTGATCCAGGACGCATATCAACCCAATCCCATTATATCCCGAAAACTAAGCAAGACATCAAAAAATTTTATTCTTTATTTTCGATTTGTCTCGTCGTATTACATAAGACTCGATCATTAAATTTCACTTTTGCGAAATTTTTCTTCTGCATTTCAACTCAAGGCACCTCACTTTTGATACAGTATATCTCGAGAACTAGGCGAAAATATAGAAAATTTTTATTCTTTGTTTTTTATTTGTCTCGTGTTTTTAAATAAGAATCCGTCATCAAATTTGACTTTGACCAATTTTTTCTTCTGAATTTCAACCAAAAACATTTCACGTTTGAGACAGAATATCTCGAAAACTAAGCATGATATCAAAAAATTTTATTCTTCATTTTTTATTTGTCTCATCGAGTTACATAATAATCCATCACCAGATTACGGCGTTACGTTTATCCTAGAGTCCCCTTGAGGTTTTTGTATGGGTTCGGCCTAGCCCCCTACTCCTCCTCCTCCCGGCTTCACTTCAATGCGTGGTGAAGGTTGAATGCAATTCATGCAAGACCTAGTGATAGGATTTAGTTTGTTCTCACAGTCGATATGTTAATCATGATTTCTGATGCGAAGTCGGCAAGCTTAGAAATAAATTCGTATGCATTTAGTTTAGTTCTCATAGTCGATTCAATGAATAATTGAAAATTAATGCATTATATACAAAACGAATCACGAAGGAACTACCGATCGGATTTCGGTTTTCCTCGCAGACGATATATTTTTTTTGTGATTGCAGCGTACGAGTACAATACAATACAATCATTTTCTACTGATTCCAGTATAAGAGACTGGCTCTGTGGGATTTGGAAAGTTGTCAATTTACAGATAAGCAATTGCACAACAAAGTAATACGTACACTAGAAGATGTAAGTACAGCTATAGCATACATGGTACATTAAACAATTGCATAACAAAATAATACATATACCAGATGATATAGTCATAGCATACGTTGCATAACAAAATAATACAGACACCAGATGGTGTACAGTCATTGCATACATGGTACATTAATTATGTCAACTACATTTAAAACAAATTACTGGCAGTTTATTTTGTAGATACGTTAGAAATAAATTCTTCGACAGAGTAGAATGAATTGTCAATTAAAAATTCTATCAATTTTTTCCTGAATTTAATCTTATCATCTGCTAGACATTTAATATGTGTTGGGAGCTTATTGAAGATATGTATCCCTGAATATCGGACCCCTTTTTGAACAAATGACAATGACTTTTAATCCTTACGAAGATCATTTTTACTTCTAGTGCCATAATTGTGTATTTTACTATTTGTTTCAAACAAGGTGTAATTTGTGACTACAAAGGACATTAAGTGTATATAAACTCAGCCACCAATGTTAAAATCCTTATCTTCTTGAATAGCTATGTACATGAAGTTCTATTGCTAACCCCACACATAATTCTTATTTTTCGCTTTTGGGCTCTGAACACTTTATCTCTATAGGTAGAATTGCCCCACAATATTACTCCATATGACAATGAGGAGTGAAAATAAGCAAAATAAACTCGCTGCCTTATACGGAGATCACTTATAGGTGAAATTATACGAATGCAAATGTGGCTGCACCCAATCGCTTTAGTAAGTCAGAAACATGTATCTTTCAATTTAAATTACGATCAATATGCAAACCTAGAAATTTCACACACTCTACCTCTTGAATGGACTGGACTTCAAATTTTACGTCTATGTTAATCTATGTGATGTTCTGAATTCCATATACTGAGTTTTATCAAAGTTTAAAGACAAACCATTAGTTATAAACCATTTATTAATTGGTTCAAAGATAAAATTTGAAATATATTCTGTAGATAAATGTGGAGTATTTTTAATTCTTATTTTGTATCATGTGCAAATTGGACAAATTTTGAGTTTTTAGATGAAACACAGGTAAGATCATTTCTATATATTAAAAAAAAAATAGTGGCCCCAATATAGAACCCTGGGGTACTCCACATCTGATTAATTAGCACTCAGAAAACAGTGTACCACTTAAGGCACTTTCTGTTTTCTATTCAGACGGTAAGAACTAAGCCATTTATTAACAATGCCATGTATATCACAATAATTTAATTGCTGTATCAGAATTTTATGATATTCGGAGTCAAATGTCTTGGATAAGTCACAAAAAATTCCCACAGGAATTAATTTATCATTTATTCCAAATATAGCTTGTTATGCTGAATTTGAAAACCAAATTGTGATTTAGTTTGAATATTATTATTTTTAAGGTGCTCATAAACTCTATTGTACATTGCTTTCTCGAAAACTTTGGAGAATGATGTTAGCAATGAAATAGGACGGTAATTCGATAGACTGACTTATCTCCCTTTTTATAGAGTGGTTTAACTATTGCATACTAGAGCCTTTTTAGAAAAGTACCCTGAAGCAAAGATATATTAAACAGATAACTTAGTATATTACTTAATTCTGTGGAGCACAGTTTAATTAATCTGCTGGAAATCGCATCATAACAACTTGAGTATTTGCTATTAAAGGACCTGATAATTTTTCTTACTTCTTCTGGAGTACCTAAATTTACAGACATGGTGTTAAATTTTTCTTGGGAGCCTGTTTTGACAAAATCCGTACTGTGTGTCACTGAGCTATTGTCGGTCAGTTTATCAGCGACAGATAAAAAATGTTTATTAAATTTATCAGCAATTGAAAAATTAGATATTACTGAATTTTTTGAAATTTTTATAGGTTGGTAGAGCAAAAAAAAAAAAAAAAATCTACGAATGACGCGAAAGTAGACCTCATGGGGGGAAGCAAGGTCTCAAAAAGTTGCGAGATCGATTAGTAGAGGGTGTCTCTGTACAAATCTCACGTCATTTTGGGGTGGGGGGTCCGAGCAGATCTCACGTAGTACAGGCTTCAAAATGTTGATCAAGACAATACTTGTTAATACTTATATCATCAAACCTATAACCATTTCTAATAAAAGTGACAACTTCTCCTGTCTCCATGTTTGTTCTGTATTAATGAGAAGCTAAATTAAAGTCTGTTACATTTAACATACCTATTCCTGTGGTTATATGGTGTTCAGACAAACATGACATCATATTGAAAAATGACGCCTGCGAAAAGTGTGAAATTTTATATGGCATCATATTACTCGGAGGAATTGTGTTCCATTTTTTTCATCTCTGGCGGTGTGTAAGATTGTGACCATGGAGGAAGGACCTTCCTCCATGCTTGTGATGAGACTTAATCCTTTTAAGAGAGAAGTCCACAGATTATCAGTTAACGAATGAAGTTGTAGCGGCGGCTACTTTTAAATATAATAAGACTATAACCGAAATAAAGTTTGTAAATTTAAGATAGGTTTGAAAAAATTAGTATGGGCCACTGTTAATGATCTATAGAGAAGGAAATACCCAGTTTTAAAAACTGTGTCTGTATGTTTGGATTAATGGAATTCACACAATAACTACTGGAAGGATTTTTATAGGTGCGTAAGGAAATTTCATGAAGTCATGTGAAGTAGGGCCAGCTGGGTAGCTGTCTTTCACACGATCTGTTCTTCAGAAACCCGTATTGGTATGGTAAACCGGTAATAAATTCGTTTTCGTATAAGAACTTCATAATATTTTATGTTCCTTAACACTACTGCAAGCAGATATTAGAGATATAGGTCGATAGTTCCTGAATCTGTTCTATCTTCTTTCGTTTAAAATGGGAATTACTTGCTCAATTTTCGAGACAGCAAATACTTTTTTACCTTGTAAGGATTTACGACTAGAGGATTCGATCCCGGGATCCCGAAAACTGTGTCGTATTTTAGTGTAAAAGTGTGTAAAATATCCGCTTCTCGTCGTGTAAGTAATGATATTTTTTTTTTGTTAATTGGTGATAATCAATGAATTTATTTAAAAACAACAATGTATTAATGTGTCTGAGTAAATATAGATTAAAAACAACGAGTGTTATGTTCTGTAGCTCTAAGAGATTATGTTTATGTTGTGCATAGACTTAAATGTCACAATCCAAAGAAAGTTTTTATGTGAAACATAAAAAAGATGAAGATGTTTCGTCCGTGTGGAGTCATTTTTTAGTCAATAAAGTGGGTAGCTCAGCACAATGTTAGCGTTGTTTATCTATTTTAAAGTCCTTAGGAGGATCGACCAAAGGCCTACATACTCATCTATCTTCAAAACACTCCGTGAAAGTAGATTCTGCTAAGGCATGTTTCTATCGGGCCAAAATAATGAAGGAGCACCTTTGAAAAGAAAAATTACGTCAGTCGCCGACTATTTTGTTAAGTTTGATACTCTCGACGATGTTTTGGCCCGTATGACTGCGCTAGATGGTTTTCCTTTTAGCGTATTTATGACATCAAAAGATTTAAGATCTTTACTATTAGCAAAAGGTTACTCAGACTTACCTAAATCTGCTTAAACAATCCGCAACAGAGTAGTAGACTACAGTCGAAACATAAAAAAACAAATGGCAGCTGAACTATCTACATTGAAAAAAGGATGTCAACGATTTAGTCTCAGTTTTGATGAATGGACGTCTACTTCTAATAAGAGATATATGAATTTAAATATTCATTCAGGCAAACAAAATTGGAATTTGGGACTTATTCGAATTAATAAATCGCTGACAGCCGAAACTTGTGTTCATACACTAAAAAAGCGGATTTTGGAGTTCCATATCTCATTAGATACCGATATTGTGGCAATAGTGACTGATGGTCCAAATGTAATGCTGAAGGTTGGAAAACATGTTAATGCAGAACACCAAGTTTGTTTTGCACATGGTATTCATTTAGCCGTTTTTTATTTATTGTATGAAAACACACCTGCAAATGAGCCTACCATTGATGATATAGATGATTCGGATGATGATAATGAAGAACTAGACTCAGGATTAGCCATTGAAACTGGAAATGGACGGGATTTGACTAATGATCGAAATACTAATGAAGTAATAAAGAAAGTTCGTAAAGTGGTTTTTATTTTCAAAAGAGCATCCTTGAAAAATGATACAATACTTCAAAAATATGTTAAAAAAGAACATGGAAGAGAGCTTAATTTACTTCTCGACTGTAAAACGCGTTGGAATAGTTTCTTTACAATGTTAGAGTGATTTGATCTTTTTAAAAATAGCGTAAAATAGGCACTTATTGATCTAAATAATCCTGTACAATTTGAGGAATCAGATTTTCAACTCATTAATGAGATAATCAAGGTTTTGGCGCCAGTAAAATTATCCGTAGAAGCACTTTGTCGTTCTGATGCCAATTTGTGCACGGCTGATGCGACACTCAGGTTTCTTTTTCAACAATTGCGTGAAAATTACTCAATTTTGGCTTCCAAATTGAAGACAGATTTATTGAACCGTATGAAAGGTCGTAGACGAAATGAGTTAAGTGGAGTATTAAACTATCTACAAAATCCTCATACTGAGACTACTGAGAGTAAAAATTTGGATACTGATTGTGATGTAAAGGAGTTATTTTCAAGTCCAAGCAAGATTGCAATTAAAAAACATATTATTTCGTTAACTGCAAGGATGGAAAAAAATGATACTGAAGAAAATGATATGAAAATTGAACCTGTGCATACAACTAGTAAAACCGATTTGACATTGAAAGAAAAGCTTCAGAACGAAATAGAAAACAGCATGAAAACTATACATCCAAAAGTATATAAATAAACTGATTTTTCTAAGATAATTAAACAAGAAATGAATCTTTATGAAAAAAGTTCCTCACGAGGTTGTAATTTGGAGAAGATTTATAAAAATTTATTGACGATTCCTCCAACTTCCATCGAGCCTGAACGCGCTTTTTCCGCCTCTTCATATTTGTGCAACAAATTGAGAAGTATGCTTTCGGATGAGACATAGGATGCGTTGTTATTCCTTAGGTTTTATTTTCGTGGCTTAAATAAGTAGTTTATAAAGTTTCTGGTCGATTTAATTTACAACTTGAGTACTTATGAACATTGATCTCTTTAGCATATAGTCTTCTTTATGGTATAACTAAACAAGTCGTAAGAAGTTGATTTTTTTAAAGTTTATTGTAGAATAAAAAAAAAAAAGGTAGGCAATTATGAAACTATTTCATAAATTATTTACAGAAGTGCCTAGTTTGTTATTTATTTCATAAGAAGAAAGTACAATTTTGTTTTGTTTTTTGAAGATTTAACTAAAAATTTAAAATAAAGAGTTGATTTTGATATGTTTTACTTTCTTTTTGTTACCGCTTTCTATTACCAATACAATCCCGGGACTATACCGGGATCCCTAGATTGACTGTAGATAATCCCGAAATCCCGGGATTAGAAAAATCGACCAGGATCGAATCCTCTATGTAGGACGTATAAACATTGGCGGATCTAGGAATTTTCCGAGCCACGTCAAAAACTGTGAGAAAGCCGCCCCTCGAACATTAATTTGCCATCTCCATCGTCACTACCCTGAGTGTCGCCACACATTTTGCCCCATCCCCCTAGATCCGGCTCTGTATATATCAGACGAAATGGTTCAATTACCAAGATGTACTCTGAAAATATACTTCCTGGGATACCATGGATCTCGGTGCTTTTCCTCAATTCAGGAGTTCTAATTCCTTTACAAGACGTGCATTATGAATTCGTAACAAAACCCTCTAACTCCACAGGACGTGATAAAATGAGTATGTTTTCCATTTTTTAATTAGAGAATGAATTTTTAAATTTGCTGTTAATACGTTAGTCTTGACGCGGCTTTTATTAATGTCATATATGTTGGCATCTTATTGTCACTACATTTTTTTTTTTATCACGACCAAAATTTCTTACCCAGATGAGGGTATACTCAGGTATTCAGAGCGCATTTGCATACCACATTTTCGTGAGGTTTTCATACGTGATGAATTGTCCAGTAAAATTCGTTAGCATGAATGAGGAATAATCAAATTAAATAGCAATGAGTGCGG
Source organism: Vandiemenella viatica (assembly GCA_031002005.1). Lineage (NCBI taxonomy): Eukaryota > Metazoa > Arthropoda > Insecta > Orthoptera > Morabidae > Vandiemenella > Vandiemenella viatica. The sequence continues at coordinate 347,340,875 of JARYHS010008074.1, forward strand.
TGTATAGCATTGGGTTGCATGCATTAAGTACAAGGAAATTTCAAAATATTTAAATACTTTTTGTGATTTACAACATCGGTTAGAACTATAACTGTACATTGCAGGGGGGCTGAATACTGTAGAAGGATGCAAGAGTTTGAGAGAGGCTATGTTAACCTATTCCAACAAAATATCAGCCTCTCATTCACCTAATGTACTCTGTTTGCCCATACTAGGCTCTGTTGGGTGAATGAGTCCGGGTATAAGGAGTCAACCACTGCTTGCAATCGGTCCACCGAAAGGAGGGTGGAAGATTGGGCACCCTGTTGACCTTGGTAAGAGTCCCTTGAAACTGACGAATCAAAAATTATCAACAGTGTGGGGATATAGGAGGCAATGGGAAGCTGCTGCGTTAAAAATCCAAAGGGTGTCCAGAGGTAATATAATCCTGTCAATTTGCATATAGTACGTCGGCTTCTTTCTGGGGAAAATATACCAGAGTTAAAATTGCCCCCCCAGTTGGATCTCAGAATGGATGGAAGCTATCTACGAGTAGTAGCATGGAATGTTAGAAGTCTGAATTGGACTGGTGCTTTAGAAAACTTCCAAATGGAGAGTGATTAGTGAGATTAAGTTGAAGGATGAACAGGATTTTTTGTCTGGGGAACACAGAATATTTAGCGCAAAAGCTGTCAGCGGAGTTGTGCGGGATTTGTAATAAAAAAGAGATTAGGGAAATGGATGAGTTATTATGAATAGTTTAGTGGCAGGATTACTTGATGAGGATCAGGCCCGCCGCTAGCTGTTTGAACGCCCGCGTGCAATACCGATTATGCCGCCCCCTGTCTAACTACAGCCAGTGGTGGATCTAGGAATTTTCCGAACCGGGTCAAAAGAATGTGAGATTGCCGCCCCTTCAAACAAAAATTGCCGCCCCCATTGTTGCCACACCGAGTGTTGCCGGCCGCCTGAAGCAGCTGTTGAGCTAAAAAAAAAAAGGTCGCCCGCTCCAAATTTCGTCGCGGCGACAATGGAATGACAACTATCCCGGGGCGGCGACTGTCGATCACTCGATTTGCGGCCCCTCTCGACCTGCCACCCCTCTCGACCTGCCGCCCGCGTGCGGTGCACGCCTTGCACGCCCGCTTACGGCGGCCCTGATGAGGATAGAACTTATATTAATATAAGTATATATTTCAACGTCGCAGGAAGATGATGAAGAAATAGAGGAAAAATATAATGAAATTGAAGAACTAATCTAATGTTTGAACGGAGAGAGAAATCTAACAATGATTGGTTATTGGATTGTTGTAATGGGAGAAGGAATAGAGTGAAACACTGCATGAAGTTTTGTTTTGGAAGAAAAGAATTAGTGAGGAAGCATGTTGGTAGAATTTTGTGAATAATTTAAACTCTTCGTGGCGAACACGCTATTTAAGAAGCAAGCATGGAGGATATAACCTATAAACGTCCAGGGAATATAAGTAAATATCAGCAAGGTTATATCATGGCTGAACAGAGATTCAGAAACCAAATTCTTGTTTGTAAAGTTTTCCCAGGATTTGATCCTGATACAAACTTCTATCTGATGATTACAAGAGAATTCAAGAGAATAATGAACCAATGCAGGTTTAACAGACTGAAAGTGAATAAACTGATAGTCCAGTCATTTAAGCTTAAATTAGGTAAGAATCTCGGAATTCGAGATACCCAGCTGTAAGTCTGTAAATACTTGTATATTGACACCCTAAAAGTTGTCTCAAAACCTACATATGGTAGGGTGTACGCAACTATTAAATTTCAAGGTCAAAGGTCACAAAAATCGGTTTTTTGCGCTTTTTTTGTAAATATCTCATTTCCTATGGGTTTTTTGCTATTTGTATTTATTATCAATATTGTAGAATACAAAATTCTCTATAAATTCTGTCTAAAAAAATTTTTTATACGGTAAACCGTTTTCGAGATAGAGGGCGGAGAGCGCGCGGTCACAGCATCACTTCAGGTCAACCGGTGCCTCCGGTCGAAAACGCGCCATATATAGTTGATGAAATATCGATAAATCAATGATTATAAATATTTGTCAATTTTTATTGACTATTATATTATATTTTATCATTTTCTTCATGCATTAAATCTATATCTATTCAATAATACTGATAACCGTTTACTAAAATTAAAAAATAATTAAGGGAAAAACTTAAATCATAATATAATTATATTCCTATTTACACTAATAACATTTTAAATAGAAAATAATTAAGTGCGTCTTCTTTAAAATCTGTAAATTTTAAAATCCTTCCACTACGTCAAAAATTATACCTGGGAATTATACGGGCCCCTATTATACACTACGGACCTTTCTATTTATAGCCAGTAGGGACAGATGTTCAATTGTATTGTATAGTTGCGACCGTCTTCTCTTTCTTTCAGTTTGAATCTTATCTTGGTAACTACGGACGTACAATTTCAAGAACTATGGCTGATTTGTGTTTTCTATGTAATAAGTCAGATTCGGGAGGTGAATCGCTTATTGAAGTAGTGCGCGGTATGAAATCTCTACGAACTGCAAGTGTCAAACGAAACGACGGAAAAATTGATTATTTAAAATCAGTAACCTCTGTTAAAGTGCATGAAAAGTGCCGAAGTGTTTACATTAGTAAAAACTGTATCCAAGCAGCAAAACGGAAACAAGAAGAAGGAGAAACTATAACTTCTCCATTAGTGCTCCGTAAAAAACGAGGTGAAGTGTTTGATTTTAAGAATCAATGTTTATTTTGTGGCGAAGTTGCTGATGAGGCTGCAGAGAAAAAGAAAAGAGAAAAATACAGGCGGAAGATAAAAAATGTGGGTACTCGAGTTCAAAGATACTGTTATCAAAAAAGCAGAAGAACGTGGTGATGATTTCGGAGAATTGGTGAAAAGTCGTATAATTTTAAAGTATGATTTGATCGCTGCTGAAGCGAAGTACCATGCTGCTTGCTTTACAAACTTTTCAAATAAATCATCATCATCATCGCCTCTTGAGAAACTTCGTCAAGATAATCAAGTTACAGAAGCTATGTTAGAGATTTTCAATTACATCGAAAATAATAATGATTCTCAATTAACACTAAAAGAGCTTAAAGATGTCTTGACAGGGTATGTGCCAGATGATAAAACTATCATTACAAGACTACAACAGGAGTACTTAACCGATATCGTAATTACGAAGAAAGTTGGAGTTTCCACAATCATTTCTTTCCGTGATGCACAAGCTAATATTCTATCAAAAGCTTGGTACGAAAGTAAAAAAATAGATCCTGAAGCAGAAAGGCTAAGAATTGTAGAAGCTGCAGCAGCAATTACTAGAGAAGATATCCGAACATCTATAGTTGATAATCTTATCCACCTCCTAGTAAAATGTTGGATAATGTTAATCAAGAAATTCCAAAAACTTTATTACATTTCTTAGAAGAAGTCATCGTCAAAAACAGGAAAGGACAAATTGATCATTTAAAAACAAAATGTACTTCAATAAGCCATGCAATTATGGCTGCCATACGGGAACGTTCTTTTTCATCACAGTTACTTTTGAGCCTTTCTGTATTTCTTCACAGAAGATATGGATCTAAAAGACTATTGGATATTTTATCTAGTTTGGGATTTGCAGCCTCTTATAGTAATACAGTACAGTATGAAGTTTCAGCAGTTTATCACCCACAGCCTCGTATTTTATCATCAGAGTCAGGTGCACTTGTACAATACGTTGGAGACAATGCCGATATAAATGTCCAGACTCTTGATCGTAACAATACTCTTCATGTTATGGGGATTATTAAGATAGTAACTCCAAAAAATGCTGTTCTCTACGATGAACGGATACAAAAATGTACAACCAAACCAAAAGCGAAAGAGTTGGCAGCCATATCACATGTATCTTTACAAGTTTACGATAAACCAGTCGTACAGTAAAGTTCAAGTTGAAAATCTGCATGAAGGTCGAGCACTAACAGAAAAAACAATCAACGGAACTAATTCCTATATTTTCATTAACAATTCTGCAATTACATGGGCAGGTAAGTGTTGTTAAATAAATTAATACTGAATAAAAAGTGGATAGGTTAGGAAAAAAATGATAAAATATAATATAATAGTTAATAAAAATTGACAAATATTTATAATCATTGATTTATCGATAGTTCATCAACTATATATGGCGCGTTTTCGACCGGAGGCACCGGTTGACCTGAAGTGATGCTGTGACCGCGCGCTCTCCGCCCTCTATCTCGAAAACGGTTCACCGTATAAAAAATTTTTTTAGACAAAATTTGTAGAGAATTTTGTATTCTACAATATTGATAATAAATACAAATAGCAAAAAACCCATAGGAAATGAGATATTTACAAAAAAAGCGCAAAAAACCGATTTTTGTGACCTTTGACCTTGAAATTTAATAGTTGCGTACACCCTACCATATGTAGGTTTTGAGACAACTTTTAGGGTGTCAATATACAAGTATTTACAAAATTACAGCTGGGTATCTCGAATTCCGAGGTGAACTTACTATAATGACTGGAGTATGAAACAATCTCTTATGAGAGAAAAATGTGCAGAGATTGTGGATGTGACTCTAAGAAATAACTATGAAGGAGTAAATAGATTACTAGGGAAATTGGCACTGTGCCATGTGTTCCGTCGCAATTAAATTAAGTTCAAATCAATTGATGGCAAATGGAATGCACTGAAGCGCTAAATAATCAAAACTGGTTAAGAAACATTAACATTTGGAAAAATGTCTCCCGTAAACCTTTGATGAAATAAAATAATTTTTCAACACAAAAAGCCTTAAAAAAATAAAAATAAAAATAAAAAGTAAAAATAACTTTATTCTTTGCTTAGAAGAAAGTAAATCTAAATGGAAAATATTTTACAATACTGTTAATGAAATTTTTGTAATAATCAGTTATTTGTTGAATCGGTGCCAGCTGTTACATCGCGAAGAACCAATCACTGTTTGAGGCGACACTGGTAGTATGAACGAAAATTCTATATTTTTTATAGCATGTAGTGTGGTGGATACTGTTTTTGTTGGAGACATTTTAGGGGGGGAAAAAAATAGACGGTATTTTAATCCATGGCTCGACCTTGTTGGTGGTCAAGGCATATCTCGGTCTGGTGCTACATTATCAGTTGGTAGGCTGCATCATGTGGTAAACAATTTACAGTTAATATAATATTTAGTGGTTCTAATGTCTGTCTTCATTAAATTAACAAATTCTGTGTTCCATTCGTTGAAACATATTTCTCGTATTAATTGTAGGTAAGTAGTAAGATGATTTTTATGTATTACTCTTACTCCTTATCGTTGTCATTTTTTCCTTGCTTTTACTGGCATCGACTCTAAAAAGAACTGAATAATGTAACAATTTCAATAAAGTAACGCAAAATATTGTCATTTAGATTTATTTTCTCATAAGCAAGGTCTGAGTTGTTGTTGCAGTTTGTTTTTTTTTTTTTTTTTTTTTTTTTTTTAAATAGCAGGTTTTATTTTTTAAATATTTTGATATTAAAATTTCATTGGTACTATAGTTTGTTATATGTATTTTAAATATTGGGCAGTGGTTCTCTCTTTGCGAACTTACAATAAAAAGCGACAATGCAATGACATTGAGTTCATTGACCTCTTGAATAGCTAGCGGATTGGTGAATTAATAATGACTCGCTGGTGTTATTATGTAAGCGTCGAGACGTTATCAGGTGATTTTGCTGATGGTGCTGCTTTACCTATTTTCCTCATCATTAGACAAGTTAACGTATAATGAAAAAAATGCCTCGAAAAATGTTAAGGCGAACGGTCTATACACAATAACTGCTGTGGACGTGTCTCGAGAAGCAGTCACTTATGGTATGAAGCCTCCATACAATGTTACTCCAAGCAACTTTAATAACTGTGAACGTTTCTTTTCAACAATTAAGTTGGGTGCTGAATCTCGAGTTTTGCTCGAGCGTAATATTTCCGTATCCGACGGGCTCGTGAATGGCGCAATGGGCATTGTAAAAAATAAATAAAAAAAATTACATGGTCTGCCCTAAGAAGCGATAAAATAAAAGAAGAGGAGTACCTGAAGCTATACTGAGAAAATTTGATGTCTCCACTATTGGTCTTAGAATGGAAGACAATAATGGTTGCACAGCGATTTCAAGTGCAAAGGGAATATAGAAGTGTGACGCGCAGAATGCTACCAATAATCTTAATATAGGCTATAACTGTACATAAATTACAGGACACAGTCCACGATAAGGCAGTGAATTTTGTGCAAAAAGAATTTTGCAGAAGGACAGATTTATGTGGCACTCAGTCGCGTAAAAACTTTGTAAGACATTGCTTTGTCTGATTTGGATTAAAATAAATTATTAAATAGTTCATATGTTGAAAGTTCTCACAGAAATGACAAAGTTGCGTCATGAATCCAACAACTAGTTTTTTTTATTATTTATTTGTTCGCGGGTTTACATTCCAAGACCGACTGATGATAAAGATGCGGCGCGAAGGGCTGGTTTGAGCTGATCTTAACAAACTACGATTAAATTGTGACCTAATTCCAAGTCGGCTAAATCTTATCTTATATCTTATATCTTTAAACGAGCAATTCTTGTATATATATATTTCGGATCTCGGAAACGGCTATGACGATTTGGATTAAATTTGATATTTAGATAACGTTTTGACTTTTAAGATTACCTAAATAGTTGTCTCCCCTACAAAACGGCGAGTTTACAAAATACGAACGATTTTTTCACTAGGTATCTCGAAAACCGGCACTAGCGCCATCTCGTAGACAATTCAGGTACCAGAAAGCCTACAAATAATTTCTTTAATTTCAAAGAATATTTAAACGATCAGTTCTTTTCTACTAGCTGACCCGTGGAAATATTAGAACTGCAAGTTTAATTGTAAAACATTTAAAATGGAAGATAATTTATCATTGGGTTAGTCAGAGGTGATACTTTATAGAAACTTCTTTGAAAATAATATTACCAGTACCAGTTATAAAGTAATGATGTTTACTTTTGGACCTTAAAAAGTGATTATTAGTTTGTCATTAAACACTACCACGCGAGGTATGAGTATAGTTTTATCGGAGTGAATGAATTTAGCACATTTACACCGTATAGATATAGCAGTTATGATGGATTTTTTTTATGGTCCAGGCCCGATCTAATCCTAACCTCTTCACTTGAGTTATCAGAAAAATAAATTCTTTAGTTTCGATTTGTCTGGACGAGTTTCATACGAATTCATCATCAAACTTGGCTATGATGAAATTTATCTTCTGGTTCAGGTCGTATTTAAACCAACCACGTCAATTTTGAGATACGATATCTAGAGAAATAAGCGAGAAATAAAAAAATATATTTTTTACTTTCAATTTTTCTTGTCAAGTGACATGAGAATCCATCATCAAGGGTTATCATAGAATCCCCTGAATTAACACAAATCTCCATCTTCTTATACAAAACATGCTTTGTATAAGAAAACGGAGATGCACAGCTGCATACCATATTAAAAAATGTAAATAGTAAGCAACTATCAGCTATAAAAATATCTCATGTTCATAATTACGTAATAATAGGATGAAAATGTATATAAAACTGTGTATAAAAAACGTAACACAGATTCGTCGCCGATGATGCCTCGATGAGTGGTGAAACCCGTTCGACGCAACAATAAATAAATTAAACAGTTGCGTTGGCGTTATCTTTCAACTGGTAATTAATTATCTAAGCAACTGCGGAAACATGGCCTACAACAACATTACAACTAGAAGTATCAACTAAATTTATCGCTACTTACAAAACTGCTCACGTACACTTTGACTATTAAACTTTCAAGAGAAGAATTTGAATAAAAAAGTGTTAGATACATGAAGCCAGAAATGTACTGGAAGATCATCTTTTTTGTGGCCTCTGACATTTCCAGTGTATAATGATTTTAATTTCAAGCAGACTAGCTTCCTCCTAATTATTTTGGGTTACTTTATTAAATAGTTCCCATGCATTGCTAAAAAGACTAAAATGTGAATTATGTATCAAATGTGTATTAGTTATGAGAAGCTATGCCTGTTTAGAGTGACAAATCACTAATAGGCACTAATAATTCCGCATAGATTCAATAAATATGAGAAATTGTGTTTACATTAAAGTTTATACATTAATTTATTGTGATGAAAATAAGTGTTTTAAAAGTTTTCATTTGAGAGGTAACAAATAGCCTGGGAAACTCATAAGATTTAAGAGGGCTGGTTTTACTCTCAATGATTCTGGATCTGAAAGGGGCTATTCAAAGGACAGTGTTCTGTAGGTTTTTTGTCAGTACCAGTACTCTGTTCAGTGACTGAATTAAAAAAAAAATATAGTTAGATAGATAGATAGATAGATAGATAGATATGTTCACTTTGATCCCATGTGAGAATAATCTCGGGGATGTGGAACAGTACATACACTTATTAGTAATGTCAATATTACTATATAATTGATAATATTATTATATATTGACAACAAGTTAGCAACAACCCATTAGTATAACCAATATCTCCTGTAATCTACAAATACAATCCCGAGTTAATTAATACTTATTATGTGGAACAGTGTATACACTTGTTACCAGCATCTAATAAACAGTTATTTTCTTACCAACCAGTTACCATGTAAGGTTTCACTGTAATTTGTGACTACATATTATATTATGTTAGTTGCTATTTATGTGGAACAGTACACACACCTATTAGCAATATCAATTATATTACCAACAACTCATAAGCAGTCAATTACTTAAAAACCTGTTAATATGGTAATTTTTCACAGCAGTTTTTGAGTGCATGCTATCCCATGTTAGTTACTATATATAAGTGAAATTTTGTAAACAGTGTAATTAGTTCATTTGTCAAGTTTCAACAGAAAGAAAAACCATATATCATTTTAGTAATTGTGGATAATTTTGTCACCTTCCCCTTCCATACACCATATATACTATTTTATCAGTCATTCTTAGTTACCAAATTCCAAGAAGAAAATTCTTTTACAGAGTAAAATGGGTTCTGAAGCAGAAACTCTTTCAGTTTGGACTTAAAGTAGTTGGGTTTTTGTAGATAACATTTAATTTCTGTTGGTAATACATTGAATAAGGAAGCTCCAGTAAATGTTAGCCCTTTCTGAACAATTGACAGTGATTTGTAATCCTTGTGAATATTATATTTATTCCTAGTATTATGGCTATGTATGTCAGCATTAAGATTGAAGTGTTCAGGATTTTCTACTACAAATGATAATACAGAGTATACATACTGTGCTGGCATTGTTAGAACACCCAGGTTTTTAAATAGATTTCTGCATGGTGTCTGTGGGTTTGCTCCACAAATAGTTCTTATAGCACGCTTTTGCAATTTAAATACCCTCTGTGCTTGTGACGAGTTTCCCCAGAATGAGATGCCATAAGTGAGCAGGGAATGAAAATATGCAAAATATACTAACTTTCTGGTTTCTATATTAGCTATTCTAGATATTACCCTCAGTGAAAATGTTGCAGAATTCAGTTTTTTAAGAAGTTGTTGAATATGCTGTTTCCAGTTCAATTTGTTATCTATATATACACCCAGGAATTTTGTGAAACTGCTTTCATCGATTGCTTTTCCTTCTGATAATACATTATAGCTGTCCTTTGTTTTATTTTTTGTAATAAACTGAAGTAACTGTGTCTTTTCTACATTAAGTATTAGTTTGTTGGCATTAAACCACCTGTTAATTTTCTTTATAACTTCATTTGATGTGTTTTCGAGGTTTTGTGCTGATGGGTCTTTCAAGGATATGCTAGTATCATCTGCAAAGAGCACCATGTGTTCATTATCACCTAGTATATGTGGGAGATCATTTATATAGATTAAGAACAGCAGAGGACCAAGAATTGAACCCTGAGGCACACCACATTTAACTATACCCCATTCTGAGTTTATAACATCTCCTGTATTAACATCTTTCAGTGATACACATTGCTTTCTATTTTCCAGGTATGATTTAAACCAATGATCCTTAGCAAGATCACAGAATATACCTAGGGAATTTAATTTTTTATGCATTGATTCCAGTATGTTGTTTACAAAAGCAAAAATTGCTGAATCTGTTGAAACGCCTTGTCTAAAACCAAACTGTACTTTACTGAGTAGGTCATTTTTTGTAAATGTGCATACACCCTTCTGTACATTGCTTTTTCAAAGATTTTTGAAAATGCTGGTAGAAGTGAAATGGGTCTGTAATTCTCAATTTTGAGGTATCCCCCTTTTTATAAAGCGGTTTGATTATTGACTTCTTGAGTGAGTCAGGGAAGATACCTTCTTCAAAAGAACTATTACAAATATGACTAATAACTCTACTAATGCTGGTGTTACATTGTTTCACTACATGGGTTGAAACCTCATCATAACCAAATGACTTTTTATTTTTGAGGGATTTAATAATTTTTTCAATTTCATTTTGACTGGTAGGAAATATAGACATAGGTGCTGTTTTTGGTGACAAGGATTTAAGTATTGCTATAGCATCCATATTCCCAATATATTTTCCATTTATTTTTTCAGCAACTGTTAAGAAGTAGTTATTGAAAGCATTTCCTACATAAGAGGGGTCAGTTACAAGCTTATCATTAATGCTTATAGATATAGGTTTATGTTCAAGGGATGATACAGTTGTTTCTCTTTTAATAATGTTCCAAACACTTTTTATCTTATTATCTGAACTACTAATCTCATCGTTTATGGCCAAACGTTTAGCTTCTTTTATTACTTTGGTTAAAATTCTACAGTAAGTTTTGTAATGTTGTCTGAGAAGCATATTATCAGTATTCCTAACTTTTACATACAATTCCCTTTTATGTCTGCAAGATGTTTTAATACCAACTGTAACCCAATTTTTGTTTACTCGTTTTTGACCAATTGGAACTAGTTTTGTAGGGAGACACCTTTTGTAAATTTCTGAAAACCTTTGGTGAAAGTAATTGAATTTATTGTTTACCCCTTTTAATTTATAAACAGTGCTCCAGTCCTCATTGAGAAGTTCATCATTTAATATTTTTATTGAATTGTTCTTTAATGGCCTAACTCTGACAAATCCTTTCTTTTTGTTACATTCATTTCCCACAACATCCAAAATATTTATTTGAGCATTATGGTCTGACAAACCATTTTCCATTGGAACTGTTTCATATATTTCTAATTTATTGTGCTCTACAAAAATGTTATCAATAATGGTACTACTATCTTTTTGTGTTCTAGTTGGGAAATTTACAGTTTGATAGAGATTGAATGATCTAAGCATTCCTAGAAGATAATCTGTCTGGTTACATTCTACAGCAAAATTTATGTTGAAGTCTCCACAGAGGATAATTTCCCTTTTAGTACGTGATAAGTTTATTAGAACCGCCTCAAGTTTATTACAAAATTTACTGAAGTCTCCTGTGGGAGCCCTATAAACTGTCAGCACTAGAAGATATTTGTTTTCTAATTCTAACTGTATTGCACAACATTCAAAATCTTTTTCTATACAGTATTTACTTACATCTAACGATTTTGTCTCGGTATTTTCGCTTACATATATTGCTGCACCACCCATTCTCATCTCTGACCTGCAATAACAAGAAGCTAATCTATATCCAATAAAAGGGAGGAGACCTATTTCAGAATTCTTCAGATGATGTTCTGTCAGACATACGATATTTATGTTAAGATTCAATGATTTTTGGGTTTCTTCTATAGATATTATGAACTCATCAAGTTTGCTTGAGATACCCCTAATGTTCTGATGGAACAAAGCTATTTTAGACTGACATTCTTTATTTTTTACTGTAATACCATTATGTACATTTCTTAAATAACTCTGCCTACTCTTGACATTTGGCCTAAAAAAGACTGAGTCCTACCACCAATTACCACTGGGATGGGGTGTGTGAGAGTGTGTAAAATTTGAAAAAAATCCACTTATCAAATATTATTATTATTATTTTAAAAACCGATGTTAGCTGTTGTATTTGGTAAAATACTTGTGTTCTCATCAAATTAAGCAGATAACCTACTATATACATGTCTGCTGAGGTTTCATATATATGCCTGTTAAAGTGAAGGCTGATGAAAAAACAAGATACTGATTTTTCGACAGCATATGGAAGGGGAAAGCAAACTCAAGATCAATTTTTCTAATGGAAAAGAAATATCACTGAAATTGTCTTTATCAATAAATATCGATATTTTTTTTTCTTATTGAAAAAGAAATATCATTGACATTTTCTTTATCAGAAATAGTAAAAGATTCGTTCATTAGGCTAAAATGGCTGTTAATTGTTCACCAATTTATTTTCAGATGAATAAGAACGTTGAATCATTTTAAAGTTTATCAGATGTTATAATAATATTTTTCAAACACTTTTGCTTCTATTTAGAAAAAATGTGAAATAGTTCCTACCAAAATAAGTCTTTGTAGTACAACAGAAAAACAATTACTCTAATATTTTGCTCGTACTGTTCTGTCGCGTCTGACGGGAGCTTATATCTAACATGCGTGACGTCACAAACTGAGAGGCCAGGTCTTCTCCCTCTAGGTGGTGTTGATTCTGGTCACTCACTGTATTTCGGGATCCCGCATCATTAGACAGTCTCGCGGATCCCGCACAAAATTAAGCGGATACGTAAAATAAGGCGAAAATGTGTGTCAGTCTGCGTGACCGCTGCCCCACTCGCTCTCTGTCGGATGTATTGCACTGTTTTGCATTTGAATGTGACTTGTGGGAACAATCATTTGTTTTTATCAACCTTTGTCATTCATAAGTAAATAGATTAACTTTTATTTATCAAAACTTACATTTGTTTTGAATAGACATTTCTATAATACGAGTTATATTGCGTATTTAGTTGGTTTTTCTAATTATTTTTTATGTGTCGCACACGTTATGTAAACTACACGATTAAAGCGTTTTATTCACGGTTTCATTCCTATTTTCTGTATTTGCAGTGACAACTTCCTGTATTTGCGGCTGAAAATTTGATTATTCCTTGATACGAAACTAATGTTATTGTAGTTTCAACGCTCCCATATCTATTTATTTAGCAGCTATCAAAAGGCAATTGTATATCCTTTGACTTATTGTTGGTTTCTTTGACGAAAGCCGCCTGTTTACATGTGCCGCTCCGGCTTTCGATTAATCCCTCTTGGTCAATCGCCACAATACATAATTTTTGAATGAATGGCATGTGTCCTTTCGACTCCTTATTATTTCGACTAAAGGCACAAAAAGTTATAATGAAGTCTTCACTGGTGTATCGCCGAAATGTGTTGTAACAACACCATACTTCTTCCTCACGTTTGAAATTTCTTGTTTTTGCAACGAAATCAGATGATACACCCGTGAGGACTTCAATGCAACCATACGCCGAGAATGTCTCCTTTCTTATATAAAAAAAATAATTTCAACTCTAAAAAAGTCATGACGCCACTTAAAGTAAAACTGAAATACTTGACAGCTTACATCTTGGTGAATAGTTTCCTTTAATAACAATGAATCAGCTATAAGATCAATCAAGGAACCAGGGGAAATTATAATGAATCCAACAAAGACAAGTCATGTAAAATTAGGCCAAGTCTCATGCTTTTGCAGCGACAAAAAGTTATGAAATCTTGTTCACTTCACTTTGTTAAATATAATGTTTTCTCTCAGTGCTATGGAATGTTTATTTACAATAATAATAATATTAACTAAGAATGACTGATAAAATAGTATATATGGTGTATAGAAGGGGAAGGTGACAAAGTTGTCCACAATTACTAAAATGATATATCGTTTTTCTTTCTGTTGAAACTTTTGGCAAATGAAGTAATTACACTGTTTAAAAAATTTCACTCATATATAGTAACTAACATGGGATAGCATGCACTCAAAAACTGCTGTAAAAAATTATGACACTAACAGGTTTTTAAGTAATTGACTGCTTATGAGTTGTGGACTTGTGGTAACTGGTTGGTAAGAAAATAACTGGTTGTTAGACGCTGGTAACAAGTTTATACACTGTTCCACATAATAAGTATTAACTAACTCGGGATTGTATTTGTAGATTACAGGAAATATTGGTTATACTAATGGGTCGTAACTAACTTCTTGTCAATATATAATATTATCAATTATATAGTAATATTGACATTACTAATAAATGTATGTACTGTTCTACATCCCCGAGATTATTCTCACATGGCATCAAAGTGAACATATCTATCTATCTATCTATCTATCTATCTATCTATATATATATATATATATATAAGCTCTGGTAACTTGGTCATTACGCATACCATATATTTAAACTGATGTGATGTATTGTAAGGCACACAACATGAACTAACACTTAATATTTTCCATTTTTGATTGTTTATTTAAAAATTGCTTTAGATTTAAAAACAAAAATGTAAAAGCTCAAAATATACTTAAGACAAGCTATTTTTTTTGTCTTTTTGCCAGGTAAAATATTGTTAACTGTTAATTTATATCATTTAACATTAAAATTGATTTATTTATTTAATTAACAGACGTTTATTATTTGATTTATTAACGCTTTAAATATCTATGTTTTAAATATACGCGTTAAAAATAGTTGGCGCCAATCCCGCTGGATCCCGCGGGATTGATGAAAATCCCGCAAAAAACCCACAGGATTGAAAACACTGCGGGATTACAATCCTTAACTGTATGACATTACCGTCAAGAGCATTTTATTTTGCACACCTCACTGGACTTGCATAGCATTACATACTACATTTATATCGTAATTTTCATCACCAATCCCACAGGAAAATTACCGTTTTACGGCTTTTTTTTCCCCTGGCTTTCCGCCTCGTCGATTTGGAGCGATGAAAAGACGGAAGGAATTCAGCCATGACCTTTTGAACGATCTTTGCTGACATTCGCCAGGGGTGATTTTAGTAAAAAAACAAATTTTGATGGCCGGACGGAGATTCGAACCCGCATCCTCCCAAATGATTGTTTTTTGGGATAAAAAGTACTCTAAATGTTAATTAATAGTATTTGTTATAATATGCCAAGTTTAATTCAAATCCATGTCGTAGTTTCAGCATGATGCGCTTTCAAAGATTCACACAGAGAGACCTTTGTTTTTTAATATGCTGTTTTGGCTTCTATATTATTAGTAATGCTACCTCCATTTAAAATTTTCAGTATTTATTTAATGAACATATTTCCGCCTGTCACACTTTTATTGTAAGTATAGATATATATAATACAAAGAGGATACGTATAGTAAGGCCTTGCCAGTGGGGACACCTGGGCGGATGCAGAGGCTCGAGCTTGGTGGGGGCCGCCAGGGACTGGCAATACGTTGCCTCCCTTGTTGTAGACCTAACGGGATATTTCAGGCGTAAAATCACTAGCTCTGGGAAATTCTCCCGCCAAGGTGAATGAACGGCTGGCGAACTTTCGCCGACTAGGATTTTCTGAAGGACAAACGAGGCAAAATTTCACGAGGCAGTACGAGCTCAAGCGGAACGCTAAAAATCAATCTGGCCAATCGTTTTAGCTGTGAGTAGGAGGGGCCCAATCAACAACGGAAAATTCTTTGCGCAATTCTAATTTTTCCGAGTTCTTCCCCGCATGTATGAAACACGTCCAGGGAGAGGCGTGGCTTACCACGAGCGACGCAGAGAGACTTTTCTGGATGACTGCTGCAACTGACTTGGGGTCGGACCTTTTCGAGGAGTGAAGATCGCGGACTGACTTCGTGTCGAACCTCCAAAGGTGGAGCTACTGACTTGGTGACGGTCCTCCAGGGGCCTGAGATCGCGCACTGCAGATTGAACATGTAGTGAGGTCAACTTTGAGTCACTCTGTACGATACCTGGCACCATGCGCAGATTGAAAGTGGCTTGGTACGCTGCACTTCATTGTTGTAGCAAATGTGCTACATTTACGCAGCCGAGGAACGTCCTGCACCATAACGCTAATTACACAACGGACAGTGTGGTACTAATCACGGTCGTATTAACTTACTTCTCCTAATGCATTTTTATATTTAATCTACTAGTATTGGTATCATTTCCGCTACATTTCATCACTTTTGTCTTGCTTTGATTTATATTCAGTCCAAAATATTCCTGCAGTATTTTGTTCATGCCATTCAGTAAGTTCTCAATATCCTCAGCCCTCTCTGCTAACAAGACAATGTCATCAGCAAATCGTAGCATATTGATTTTGTCTCCCTGAAATCTTATGCCACATGGAAATTTTTCTTTCACTTTTTTTTTTTTATCTGCTTTACGTCTCTCTAACGGCGAGGTCTTTAGAGACAGGAAAGGATGGAGGGCAAGGAATGGGAAGGAATTCGGCCATTGCCTTTTGAAGGAAGCATCCCGGTATTTGCCTGGAGTGATTCGGGAAACCATGGAAAACCCAAATCTGGAAGCCAGGACGGGGATTCGAACCGCCGTCCTCCTGAATGCGAGGCCAGAACGCTAGCCGTTACACCACCACGCCGGTTTGACTTTCTTCATGGCTTCTTCTACATACAAGTTGAATATTAACGGGGATAGACTACAACCTTGTCTCACACCCTTTTTAACTGATGTGTGTCTCTCGTGATTCTCTACTTTTATTATAGCCACTTGATTCTTATATAGTTTATAGAGTATCCTTCTATCTCGATACTTTAGGCCTGACTTCCTTAAAATTTTGAACATCTTGTCCCACCTAACAATATCAAAAGCTTTTTCTAAATCAACAAATGCCATAAAAGTATCTTTGTTTTTCTTGATCCGCCCTTCTAGTCTCAAAGACAGAATTGCTTCCCTTGTACAGCGATGTTTCCTAAACCCAAACTGATCTTCACCTACTATCTCTTCTACTACCTTTTCCATCCTTCTGTATATTATTCTGGTCAGTAATTTTGAAGCATGTGATGTTAGACTAATGGTGCGATAATTCTCACATTTGTCGGCTTGTGCTTTCTTTGGAAGTGTGAAGATTATATTTTTAGTAAAATCAGTTGGAATTTCTCCTGTTTCATAACTTTTTGATATCAGCTTGAATAATCTTTCGATTCCTTCCTCTCATAGGGATTTAAGAAGTTCTGCAGGGATCTCATCAATTCCAACTGCCTTATTTGCTTTTAAGTCATTTAGAGCTTTATTAAATTCTGTCCTCAAAACAGGATCTCCTAAGTCATCAATGTCGACATCACTTCCCTTTCCATTACATTATTGTTCAAGTCATCCCCAACATACAGTTTCTCAATGTATTCCTTCCATCGGTTAGCTCTATTTTCTGAGCTTAAAAGAGGTTTCCCATCGGCAGCTTTAATGTTCATACCTCTTTTCTTCATTTCTCCAACATTCTGTTTGATCTTCCTATATGCAACATCTACCTTACCTACGACCATTTCCTTGTCTACTTCTTCACACTTTTCCTGTAGCCATTTTTCTTTTGGTATTTTGCATTTCATATTTATTTGATTTTTAAATTTCCTGTACTGCTCTCTTCCTGCTTCGTCCTGAGAATTTTTGTACCTTCTCCTCTGATCCATCAGCTCCAAAATTTCTTCTGTGATCAAGCTTTTCGGGCAGCTTGTTCCCTAAAGCCTAATGTTTCTTAACCAGCTTTCATTATTTCGGTCTATAGTGTATTCCTCGGTTGTGCTCCTGTCAGAGTTACTTCTTAGGCCTAAGTCTACCATTTCTGCAAATTTTTCTCTCGTGCTAGATTGTTTCAGTTTATTCACTTCCAGTCTGTTCTGCTTATACTGCTTCCTTATTCACTTAAATTTCAGCCTGCACTTCATTATTATCAAATTATGGTCAGAGTCTATGTCTGCTCCTGGTTACGCTTTACTGTCTAGAACTTGATTCCTGAATCTCTGTTTGACCATGATATAATCTAGCTGATATTTGCCTGTATCCCCAGGACGTTTCCAGGTGTATATTCGTCTTGCATGGTTCTTAAACAGTGTGTTTGCCTCTACTAGCTTATATCTTTCCCAAAATTCTAACAACCTGCTTCCTCGCTCATTTCTTTCGTCTAGACCAAAACTTCCTACAGTATTCCCATCTTTTCCTTCTCCCACTATCGCATTCCAATCACCCATGATTATTAGATTTCCTCCCCTTTCACATATTGGATTAATTCTTCAATTTCAGCGTATATTTTTTCTACTTCTTCGTCATCTTCGTGTGACGTTGGCATATACACCTGTAATAATGTGGATGGGGCTTAGTTTCTAACCTCATCAAAATAATCATGTCACTAAACTGTTCATAATAATTCACCCGTTTCCCTACTTTCTTGTTCATTACAAATCCTACACCAGTGACTCCATTGACAGCTTGTGTGCTAATTATCCTGTGTTCCCCAGACCAGAAATCTTGTACGTCCTTCCATTTAATCTCACTAATACCAACAACATCTAACTTAAGTTGTTCCATCTCCCTTTTTAAGTTTTCTAACCTACCTGCCCTATTCATACTTCTAACATTCCACGCTCCGACTCGTAGAATGTTTCTATCCATTCTGATGAGTCCTCCCTGAGCAGTCACCACCCGGAGATCCGATTGGGGGACTATTTTACCTCCTGAATATTTTACCCAGGAAGAAGTCATCATGATATATACAATTTGAGAGGATTACATGTCCTCGGGATTCCCTTTGGGTCTTTAATGCAGTGGTTTCCCGTTGCCTTCTGCATCCTCATGCCGTTGATCATTTCTGATTCATCCGCCTTTAGGGGCCGTTTCCAACCCCAAGGGCAAGAGGGTGCCCTGAACCGCTCCCCGCTCTTCCGCCCTCCTTTCGGAGGCCGTTGGGAAGCAGTGGGTGACTCCTTATACCGGGAATCTTTCAGTCGCCAGAGCCTCGTCCGTGCAAACAGGGTGCACCACGTGAAGGAGAGGTTGACATTTGGTTGGAAAAGGCTAGTATAGTCTCTCCCGAACCCTACACCCCTTCTAGCATTAACACATGCTTTATCAATAAACTCTAGCTCCAAATTACACTCCATGCCACATCACTTGCACTGATAGTACTTCCTGCTTGCACTATTGTCGCTACTACTGCAGCTACTCCGGCTGGTACATCCGCGTTCGTCAGGGACCATTCACAAACTACGTGGCTCGGTCCCGGGGGGGGGGGGGTGAGGGGTTGGCTGAAAGGCTACGCTGGGCTACGTGGGGGAGGGGGAGTTCAGAGTCAGGCCACGTAGCTTTCGTTTCATAACATTTTTCACATTTATAATGAGGGACAGAACTCACAACAGCATGTGAATATTTATTTCCCTCAGTTAATTATCTCCGTATGTAATTTACAATAGTCTGACAAGAGAAAACAATACAAAATGTCTTCTGGAATCAAAAGGGAAAACAGCTACGTGCTACGTGGGAGGGGGGGGGGGGGGTTAGAGGCAAAAGCCACGTAGGGCTACGTGGGGGGGGGGGGGGAAGTGGGGATTCACAGGAGGCCAGAACAGAGCTACGTGGTTTATGCACGTTTCCTCAGGGGCGAGGAGACTTTGCCGCCTTCTCCATATTGGCCGCCAAACATCCCCCCGCAGTAAGGAGGATACTCTCTGGTGGGTGTTGAAGACGCATTGCAGAGGCTGAACACTGTAGTCAGAGTTGGTTTTGTTACACTTGTTACGAATTACTTTCTAGTCTCAGTATTCACTTTCGCTCTAAACTGAGCAAACCAGGAAGTTGTCGCTTCGGCGACTCGATACGAACTGCGAAGTGAAAATTTAAAAAACTATGAATATCATACACGCAACACGTCATACTTATTGCTACAGATGTACTTAATAATAATATTTTCGTGTGGTCGTAATGAAATGGTGACATGATTTCCATTGGCTACGCATTCCGCTCCTGTCTTAGCCACCTTCATCTAACCCGGTAGTCCTACCAGGTACAGTACAACTTGGAATCTGAACAACGGAGGCGTTCTGGCGTACTTCACATTCCACAGATAGATGAGCCAGAGGTAAGAACCGGGATAAGGTTCTATGAAAGCTATTCTCATTACTTTGACAGTAACGAAAGGAAAGAAACGGAATCTGTCAGCACACTACTGATACTACAGGCACCGTGCGTGTGTCTGACTAGCAGTCATTCCTAGTCAGGTGACGCTGCTATCGCTATACGGGTTTATATCGATAGTAGGTACGTAGTCATGATGTTCTGGCTGATCAATGTATTGGCCGGTGAAGTGCAGGAAGAATAGCAGGCAGTACATTGACAAAACAGGCAAAGATGGCATTTCGCCGAGACGTGAATTCTAAAATCTGCTGGAGAAGATTCGGGTAATATTCTAGCAAAGTGACCGCGGAGACGATCATGCAGAGAAAAAGCATTGGTCAATCTGACATCAGCCTCTGAAGTTGTGGTTCATTTCGAAATAAAACGGCTGTTAGGTGTCTGGCAGCCGCGACAGGAACGTGACTTGCTCGCAGTGGATCTGGAATCTCAGCACCGATTACGTTTGACCTCGCGCTTTGATTGTGAACTACGTCGAAATTGGGATCAGGATTACCAAGGATCTAGATGAAGGCACGGTGTTGATATTCGTCATTGAATACTGTACTCGTACCCTGGAACGATTTGGAAGACAATAAGGGAAAAGAAGTTCGACGCTGTATTGATCCCTGAGGGATAATTTGTTAAGTTTTTTCACATATTGTGAGTTTATAACTACAGCTGTTCATAAAACCAAAAGGAACAGCTTCTGTGGAAATACCAAAGCAAAAAAAAGTTCTTTACAATGTAATAAAATAAACTTTCATCACGGGTAACAATTCGTATGGCAGAAAACTCAAAACGAGAATTTACCCAACATGCTACGCTCGAACTAACGCATTCTCAGAGCACTTGGAAATAAAGCTATAGTTTTTTGTTCTTGGCAGAATTTTCATTCCATCACTTTGTTTTATTTCTTTCTATCATGATTCTTTAGGGTGAAGTAGCTCGATTATACGTTATACTAAGGAATCTTATTAACACTCTTCCGTTGTGATCTTCGTAAACCACTTGAAACGGAAATAGGTTATTGGCGGATTAAATTTCGAAGTGGTCGCCTCCCTAATATCACGCCCGAACATAGCGATCAAATTGGTATTGTATTTAATACCAGCTGTGCCCGCGACTTCGTCACGCAGGATTTGAGATTTGTGTTGTTAAAACTGAACTTAGTCCACAAGCCGAACGTTGGTTGGATCCTCCCGAAGGAGGCATACATTTAGTACCGTTATGGTACAAGATCTGCTTAAATCTCAACAGGTACAATGAAAACAGCCTGAATCAATATCTATCATTGCTGATGTTAAACACTATTGTTCTATTTCGGTTAATAAATGAAAAACACATAACTTACCCATTAATTACAGAATGACCAGACGCGATATAAACTTTTGTTGCTGAATGTTGGCCGATCTTTTTCACTTCTAAGAATTCAAAAGGTACTTACCACAGCAACACAAAACTAGGACGATTTTTAAGTACATAATTAACCATGAAAACCACACAAAATTTTCGTTCCTAACTGTATTAAAGTTTTATAAACTTTCCGTTTCAAATGTTTTCTGGAAACGACAATGCAATTTGTAGTACATTTGATATACATTTTACGTAGCGCATGGGAAATCCCGGGAAAGTTCGTCCCGATTTATCATAATTTTTTGTTTCTTAACGTAATCAGGTATTACATACGGACTATGAATGATATGTTTGGAGAGCAGTCAACAGGATCTTATGGCTTTATAACTCATCGACAGTAGATTATAAGAGTCTTGATGGGAAGGAAAGCGGCAAGGCCGACCTGCTTAAAGTGATTTTGGAAATCATTGCTAACCTAAAACTGGATGGTGGAACTGGTGAATCACACCTAAAACTTTCTGTATGCTAGAGCCGAACATTAACTGTTCATTCCCGAGCCTCACAGTTTCCTTGATACTTAATTCCGTCGTTTCATAAAGACCAGGAGGTGTGATTTAATCGATTTATTTAGCATATGGTTGCATATGTGAATAAAAAAAAATCAAACATATCAACAAAATAATGAAGAACAATTTAAAAAATCCTCACGTACAAGAACCCCTCACCTACGTGGCAACCTTCGTTGACTGTTCAGAAGGCATATGATTCCGTGGACAGGAATGCCCCTTCAAACGCTCACTGAATTGGACTTGACAACATTTGATCCTAGTGAACGCGACCCTAATTAACACTACATATAAAGTCAAGTCAAGAGGGGAACTACCAAAGTCATTCAAAATGAGAACAGGTGTTAGAAAGATGAAGGATTGTCAACAACCCTCTTTAGTTGCCTATTGAAAAATTATTCGTTAATGGACGAACACAAACGGCTCTGGGTTGAGAATCGGTTACAAAAGGACCAGCTACAATCAACTTTCTGGCCTTTGCAGATGCCCTCACTCTCCTAGCTGCTACTGTGGAGGAAGCTATTCACCAACTATAATCTGTCAACCACATAACAGCTAAAGTAGGGTTAAAGATTTCCATCAACAAAACTGAGTTCATCACCAACATCAGAAATGTACACAACCTAATCCAAATGAGGAACGCAATGATACGAAAGACTAATGCCATGAAATACCTTGGATAATGGATAACTCCAAAAATCAATGAGGACTTCGCCATGAATAACAGGTGCGCCAGACTGGAAAGAGCATGCCGATACTTGTAAGAACATGTATTTATCTAAATCCCTTTCCCTTTACCTCAAACTCAGGCACTACAATACTATAGTATTGTATGCCTCAGAGCGCCTGAAAATTGTTAGATAGGGACAACTCAGAAAATTTGAATTAAATGAAAAAAAAAAAAAACTGCCAAGGAAGAGGGAAAAAACAGACTCAGGTATAATACGGAACTATACCAACAACTGGAGAGCGTTGATTTAGTTGTGAGAAAAACGTGATTAATTTTCTATGGTTATAAAAGTCTGATTGACAATATGGACTCACCTCCAAAATCTTCAACACCGTCTGTAGAAAGAAAGCGACTACTGAAAAATGGACGAGGATAGTCAGAAAAGATCTTGAGAAACTGAAAATTAATCCCAACGAGATTTCCAACATGGATAAGGACAGAATTTTGACTAAAGCATCCGACTTTCTCTAGTAAAAACACTGCACCCAGTATCTGTGTGAAATGGACCAAGGAAAGTAAAGACAATCACGGTGTAAGGATGAAGGAGTACTAAGATTTGAAGAAAGCTCGCAAGTGTTTTGATCATAACATTGTAGTATCCATGTAACCTGTACATGGCTGTATGGGTGCGCAGCCCAAATGCCAATAAAATAAATTAAAAAAAAAAGTGTTTTGATACACGTGGTCCGTTGTGACCAAAACGAAAAAAGGAATAAGAAATTACAATAAAAAATAAGAGCACAGGTAAAGTTGAATATCAAGCGCTTTAATAATTTTGATTACTCTTAGCGATCTATCTATGAACTCTTGAGTTGATCCTTGGAAGGCTCTGTAGTTGCATTCAAGAACTATGTGGGTGATGGTTCGATATGTCGCACCGCAATGACAAGCTGGAGACTCTCGCACTCAAGCAGCGAAGCACCACATCTGCCATGATCCGTCCGGATTTATTTAGTGACAGCCAGATTTTGTGCCGATAGCTAAAACCTGCAGGCGGATTATTTGTATAAAAAATGGAGTGGTACGCAACTGAAATTTGCTCTGACCACTGAATTTTCCAAGCCCTATTGCCATCACATACATTTTCAGTGAGGTCTTTGGCAGCGCCTACGAGAGGATGCTGGAATTTTAATCGGCGAGAGGTCATCATCATCATCATCATCATCTAGGACAGTTTCCAGCCACTGGCCGGGTCTGCTGCGGCGAGAGGTAAACCTCCCTATATCGTCGTATATCCTGAGTCTGCTAAATTTTTACATATAATTGCAACAGAGTATAATTGCGACGGATAGACGATGGTTTCATATGGCTTAAAACGGTTAGCCAATTTTCCCAGTAGACTTGATCGTGACCGGGAGGGTGATGATTGGCTTTTAACAACTTATTGATACTCTTTCCATTAGTCGCCATCTTAGGTTAACAACACCATTTCGCACACTACCAAGGAATAAATCTTACAGAGGATAGATATTTAATATATATAAGCCTCTGAGGACATATTTCTCGTCTCTTCTTAACAAACTTTTAAGTCTGTAATCCTTTGTTATAACGACCTCACTTAAAACATCGTCTGTCTCCTTGCCAACGCTCACAAATAACTCTTGGGTGCTAAAAGCAAACGCTTGCCAGACGTGCGAGTGACAATAGCGCTCTAGATTTATGGAATAGCATCCCGTAGGGATTACTTCAGTAAGAACTTTCCACGTCGCATAAAATAAGAGATCTGGTCTTTCAAATGAAGTGTTTGAAATTGAAGTGAACTTTCTGAAATTCCCTTCTGTTGATTGATAACCAGAAGTACCTAACAAGACGATATAAGAGCGCAAGATTCGCCTCTGTAAAAAGTATCCCTAATGTTTATGGCACAGAAACTTATTCGATGCCTGAACTACGCACATATATAAATCAAATAGTGATTCAAATCAAAATCATTTCATTTACAGTGCAAAGCGTCAGAAATAACAAATTTCTCAAAATCACCAATATTTATCCCAATGGCCCCGCTGAAATGTTAGAATATAGTTATTCAAATACACTTAATTGTCAGTTGCTATCACACATTTATTCAAATATACTAAATTGTCGGTTGACTGCATGAAACTTGCATTTTGATTTGTAGTTTCCGATGCAATCAATAATGTCTGTCAGATTATATTACGCCTGTCATTCGACTTTTATTTTCTGACTAGATCCTTGACAGTAGCATAAATTTACAATTTATAGCGTTACACAACTATTAAAAATTAACAGAGCGGAAGCGATTGGAATACAACGTTTTTATATTTATTTTTGTGTATTTGTGGTCTGCGACTTTGAAATCGGTTACTGCATGTCATTCAACTCAATAACAACTGTCTTTCTGCTGTACTAATCATTTGGATCTTACACAAGTACGTCTTCCGAGCGATCAACACATAATTTAGGTGGTTTCTCGGTGAATGTCCCTTGCCGTAGTTAACTTGAGATTTAATTAATTCCACCCAGTAGTGATTGCTTCCCTTGAGTCTAGATTTTTCGATCTTCAGTAAGCAAAATTTTTTTGAACTCTTGTCCATGAGCTACTTGGGAATTAAATACAGGTCTGCCCTAGCTAATAGCTGAAACCTCCTTAGATTTTTGAAAGAACCTATTTGAAACCGGTTCAATCTGAGTAGCAATTATGTACTTTATAATCTTTTAACACTGCTTATATGTGTGATATTACAGAATACTGAAAATATGCCTGCAGGATTCTGATAGCAAAACTATATAAATTTGGCAAAACATTTGGTGGCAGCATTGTCACGTTCTGAATAATAGCTTCATGTATAAATTACTATTTTTTTAACACCTTTATAATGTACATAACTTAACGATGACCACCAGATTCATCACTGGATTGGCTGGAAGGTCAAGAGGCAGAGGACTGAAGCGTACAGTTAAATGTATCTGTTCTGTCATCACCGTCTAAGATTCTGACTGATGGTGAACTCATTTACGGGTTGAAATGCTTATCTTGGAAGGCAGGGAACACTTTCTTGGCATAGTCTCAAGGAAAGCTCAACGACGAAGGCTCCTGGTTTACAGACTGCATTCCCCACATGCTCCTCAATACCGCCGGCAAATCTGGCGTAAAGCGTAGCGGGCACGGTACGCACAAATATAAGCTGCCTCGTAGCTAAGCAAATGATACTCAACTGCACACTGATAAGTGAACTAAAACTTCTTCCTCTGTTGGGATGATGATATGCAGCATTAATTAATGTATGCCACAAATATAGCGTTTCTACGTAGCGACACCTTATCTTTGAATTTCGGTGCCGTTTAAGACCAACGCCGTTCAAAATGTTCCAAATGTTGTAGTACTCCCAAACATCAGATGCAGAGTGGCTGGAGAGATGGAAAAGAAAACGCAGATGACTCTGATAGTTACTCAGTATACACTTATTAAATACGTAATACGCGCTCCACAGCTACGAAGAGTTCCCTTCACTGAACAAGATGGAAACCAAGTCTGGATACGTCGAACATACAGACCCCCGTGTATTTAATACTTTGTGTAAATACTGAAAATAGCTGCAAGCAAGAAGATTAATTATGGCCTCTAGTAATGGTATTAAAGTCACAGACTGCTGGAAGAAGAGAATGTAATAATTGTATTCCGGGACACGGAAGAGGTACTGTACATAGACATGTTTGGTTACAACACACCTTCACGCTGCGCGTGAGGAGTAAGTGATGCAAGATGATTCTCAGCAGTTGTCCGCAGACAGGTAGATCGAAAAGTAAATCATTTTATTTTTTATGATTGAGTTTAGCGTAAAAATGCTGAAACCTTTTAGGTTATTACGTCATATTACATGATTTAGGATTCAAAGTACATTCGAAGAAACAGAAAAAGGCACCATTATGTTAATTTTAACTGAAAAATAATCTAACCAATCACAAAGTTTTAAATCTGAATTACTGTAATATGCGATATATAACAGTTTTAGTCTGACAAAACATATGAGAATGCTAAAAGCATTAGCTAACAGTGTGGAAGAACGAGAGGCGCAGAGAAAACATTTTAAGATGATTTTCATGCACCCATCGTGGCCAATGAAAATTCCTCTTTCTTGGTTCATAAAGACGTAGCCAGTTTAGACGATTAAATACATGGCACTAGCTGTACTTGTAACTTCATCCACACGGAATTTGAGATTCGTGCTGTTAATTCACAGATAAACTACCAACGAAATATTGACTGGATTGCATGGATCTTCTCCACTCTTTCTGAATTTCTATTGTAAGCAGTGCTTTAATTACGTTCGAGAGCATCATTTGTTTCTACGTGTCCTTGAAATTATCACTAACTGTAAATGTCTAATGTTTGTTGATGATCCACAGGCCTACTTCAATATTATTCCCATGGTTCATCTGTAAGCAATATTTTGAAATGACGCTGCCTGGCGTGTGTACGAACATATTTCTTTTTTTCATGGATAGACTAGCTGATACCCGCGACTTCGTACGCGTGGGTTAAGAATTTCTTTGCCAGAACTGAATATAGAAAGTTGTTGGCTACGAAGGATTGGTCCCAAACAACACTTAGTCGAAATAATATGACAGGAAAACTATCACTATATCATTCTACCGTCGACCCTCTCTCTTGAAGAGAATCAATTTCCAACATATTTCTGTCACCATTATATAAGTACTCAAAATTTCGTGACTACAACTGTTAATCATAACGGAAAAAATGTTCTGTGCCCTTCCTACAGATTTTCTTGTCAAATTCCATCAATATCGGTATACCCGCGAGTAGTGTGACAAGGGGGGGCGAAGCCATCAAAGGGATTCTAGGGACCTAATTACCATAAATCATCAACCCCTGTCATCAAGCTGTCAAAAAGGCCATTAATCATCGGGACCACCCACGTCGCAGCGGACGCAGGTGTGCGCCTCTGCCACGTGCCACGCAGGTGTGAGCCCAGGACCACCCACGTCGCAGCGGACGCAGGTGTGCGCTCAAGTCGCCGTGCACGTGTGCTGCAGACTGGTTATGTTAATTAGTTTTCAGCCCCTCCCGGTCGACCCGGCGTCAGTTTGCAGCCATGTCTCGTCTAGTGATGTTGTTCTCCCCTGTCTACCAACTCAACGCTGGTGACTCGAAACGTTTGACGTTAGGGTTATCGTCCAAACACGAGTTTGAACCTGTTGTTGTTCTGGAAAAAGTGGGACACAATAAAATTGTTTTAACATACTACGAATGGAACGTCCTGATCCAGGAATTGGACGTAGTGTCCGAGTTATTCAACGCCAGCACCGACAGCATCTCACTTGGTGAGCACACCGTCTCCTGCCGAACGATTGCCGGGGTGAAGACTGTTTGTTTCCACCTTAATGACGATCCTGCCAGCGGTGTCTTCTTCGGCCAGTCTACTTGGAGGAACTTCGTCGACGCGCAGCCGGCCGTGACCAACGCCTTGACCGTCAAGCAGAATTGGGGCTACTTGGTGGCACGATATTATACTGAACTTGTGGACATTCTAGCTAATAAAGCGCTACGAGACTTCAATATGGCTACAGTGCAAAAACTGATTGACATGCATATTAATAATGTTCGTGTAGCTCAAGTGACACCCAGTTCATCATTGGATTATGTGCAATTAAGACTTGAACTCATTGCGTATAAAAATTTGTTAGTATCTGATGATGTAAATAATATTGTAATTAAGAATTATGAACCTGGATATGATGTTTGTGGACCTTATTAACTACATGTATGTGAAAGTGTTTAAATAAATAACACATTTTTTTAAAATTTTTTTTCTTATTTTTATTTCACCCACCATTGGGCAATTAAAAATACAACAGCGCATATAGCGTTACAAAATAAATGTCCTTTACAAAGTTTTATCAAATTATTTTTCTTGAGTTCATGTAGAGGCGGGCATCCTAAATCTTCTATATTGTAGCAGATTTTCTTGCGAATAATCTTCTGAAACCAACGAGCCTTCTCCCGTCCTTTAACGTAAATAATGGAGTCATCTTCATTTGTGATTGCATGTAGGATAGTACATAGTTTGCTAAAGGTTACACCAGCAGCAGTCCAAGGTATTCCATGGTAATTATTTGTCAGCCATTTGACTGTTGGCTCATTACCTCCACGTGATGGTGAATTTACAGAGATGCAATGTGTGGCGATAATGTTGTCTGATTGCACTACACAGACGGCAACTTCTTTGAAGATAAACGCTCCTTCTCTCGTCTTGAATCCTTGAGCGTCCAGGAAGATGGTTGGCATGATACTGGGTGGCAATGATGAGCGCTATCTGGTTTTATGCGAGCTTACGCACAACACTTGTTAGCGGTACGTATTACACAACACGGTCGTGAAGGATTAGACAGTATGCGGCGGTGTAGGCTGGAAAATTGTCAGTGCTATCAAACTCCATACGGATATCTACAGGCCCTGTTTTCACCGACTCATTTTGATGTGAACAGTCTATTACGGCGATAGGAGCAGTAGCGACAAAATCTTCACGGTGAAGGATGCTCCCGTTCGTAGTAAGTTTGTTGGAATCTTGCATACATATCGTACAATACTGTGGTGCGATTTTTCTTAAAGTCCAAATTCATGTTCTCGTAGGGGTACGCCAGATCATTTAGAAACATTTTAACGTTGGCAAGATTGCAGTGGTCAAATATAGTCGCACTTAATGCTTCATTTTGTTTCCTGTTTGTTTGAAATCCCAGAACAACGAACCTAGGTTTCTCCAGCTGTGTTGATGTTTTCAAAGACCTAATTTGAGTTTTGCTTATAGGAAGTAGCGGGTACTCCAACAAACCCCAGCTTCGGAAATTAATTCTAAGTGGCTTCCCACTGTCCACAATCTTAAGCAACGCAAGTTTTTCTCTCTACTTACTTGTAAATGAGGCACCACCCATGCTAGTTTACTAATGGCGAATTTACTTTTCTGGGGGTTTGGATTGGAACTGTCGGTTCACTACTGACAATTGTTTGAGTCCGCCTCATCTTATAACGAGCGCCCATTCTTTATATGTAGCCTCAGAGTAATAGTTTCTCCTCTGAAATCCACTAAATTGCCGTCCTGATCGACAACTCTAATGTGAATGCTGTTGAGCGTTTTCACCGTGATGGGAAGATAGATGACGTTTGCAGGGACTTCTACACTCTTGTACCCTGGTGCTACTGTTGGAAAAAACTCGTGTAGTGTATGTCCCAGCTTATCGTTGACGTAATTTCCCGTACATATGCTGCACTCTATCCTTATCGCGTTAACTTTGAAGATCTGCACAGTGTAGTCTGAGGTATGAAATCCCGGTTTTAACACACGTTTAGAAAATCCAAGCAGTGAGCCAACTGAGTTTGGTTTCGTGAAATCTATTTCCACAGGTGTTTGTATCTCACACTTGAGTGAATTGTTGTTTGCTTTAATAACCAGTTTCTCGTTATTTGCAAGCCGAGCCAAATAACTGGCCAAGTCGTCAATATCATACGATCCTGTAGGAATATCTATCACTTTATTCTTCGAGTAATGAAATTT
The DNA here is from genome assembly GCA_031002005.1 of Vandiemenella viatica. NCBI lineage: Eukaryota > Metazoa > Arthropoda > Insecta > Orthoptera > Morabidae > Vandiemenella > Vandiemenella viatica. Next base: position 347,371,112 of record JARYHS010008074.1, read on the forward strand.
GCAATTTGACTTATCAATGTTCGGAATCGAGTTGTATGTTTGAAAATCTACTAAGACGATCGTATACTCGCCTTGACTCAAATCTATCGGTGGAAAGTAATCACAGCTCAAGACTGAACTGTTACCGGACAAGCAGAGTGTCACAGACATGTGTTACCCCGACTAAGGTTCATGCAAGACTGATGTTATGCATTCTGATGCAGGAATTTTAAACATAAATGTCCACATATGTGCGTACCGAATTCCTGGTGTCGTTGCACATTGTACTGTATTCTGTTACCTGCAAAGTATCGCTGCAATTCCAATGGCGGAGGTAAGTCACCAAAACTATCGAAATATTTCACTACACCATCCTTGTACTTGATGTACGCAACCCAGTGCGTCCCAGCATTTTCAGCACTGTCCAAGTTCACAATTCCATACTCACGTTCACTAATTTTTTGAGGTAATGCATCGCGCATGAAGACACCACGAAAATGAGGTATACGCAAACGCTTTACATGTCTACGTATATCGTCATCGGTCAACGCCTGATCGGACTTTTTTTTTAAATCCAGATCCATCTTTCCGGTATGGCTTTAAATACAGACCTTTACCCCTCATTGCAATTGCCTCCATGGTTTCATTGTGTCGTTTCTGTTCAGTCAACTGCTTTTTTGCTTCTTTAGCAGCTTTGACGGCTCTGGCGATGGCTGAGGCTCCACCGGCAAGAGCTCCGGCAGCCGACAATCCGGCAAAAATAGGGATTAAGGGGGAGGATTCCACCCTTCTTCGTCTTCTTTTTCTTTTTAATCCCTGCACCCAACTTTAGCTTGGCACGCATAGCGCCGTTAACTAGTAACGCGGCCGCCCGTTCACCGAACTTTGCATCTTTGGCTTTCATTCTGACTGAAGCCTTCTCTGCGAGTATGCGGTCTGCATTACGCCTGTCAGCACCCTGTGCATACGCAATGTCATGCTCCCTGCATGCTGCATCTAGTGGATTGATCCCCGTCTGGCCGAGTTTCAGACGTTTTTCCAGTTTCGTCCCGGGTCCACAGAACTGGTAAGTTGGAATGTGTGCCTCAAATGGCATTTTGTCGACGAGCTTGTTTAAGAAGCCACGGCCCTTCTTCTTCACCTTCCGTTAGGAGGCATTGTTATCGACTGAATGATTTTACGTATTCGCGCGTCTATATATACCCCGTGCGGCAAAGAAACCTTGTCAAAATGCGATTCGTCAAGCAGCAAGCAACATTACCCGTGAGTAATGCAGATGTTGCCGGCACCAAGCGGAAGAAGAACGGACCTCTGTTCCCTGAGACAGTGAGAGCGATAGTTTGTGGACCGTCAAACTGTGGTAAAACCAATCTTGTGCTGTCCCTGCTGGAACACCCAAATGGGCTTAGATTTGAAAATGTATATGTGTTTTCAAAATCGTTGTACCAGCCAAAGTACCAGTTGCTAGGTGAAATACTGAAACCCATTAAAGAAATTAAGTATTTAACATTTAGCGATAATCAGAATGTGCCTCCACCTAGTGAAGCGCTACCAAATTCAGTGTTTGTGTTTGACGATGTCTCGTGTGAGAAGCAGAATAATATACGAGATTACTTTTGTATGGGGAGACATAGGTCAGTAGACTCTTTCTACTTGTGCCAGACATATAGCCGTATACCTAAACAGCTGGTAAGAGACAACGCTAATTTCATTGTACTCTTTAAACAGGACGACATGAATCTCAAACACATTTATAATGACCACGTGAACACAGATATGCCGTTCAGCGAGTTTAAGAACTTATGTGGTACTTGCTGGAATGCGAGCAAGCATGGATTTGCAGTTATTGACAAAGACTGTGACATGTATCATGGACGGTACCGCAATGGGTTTGATTCATTTTTAAATAAATAGACAAGCACACTAGGTACTGTCATCATTGCAGCCATGGACAAGTTTGGGAGAACTTCGACGACACAGAGCAGGAGAGTTTTGGTGTACCCACCTCAAAACATACTTCTTACAAAGGACGGTAATTTGGATTGCCAAGGTAGAATACTCAAACATGTAGCTGACCCCATCGACGACGATGATGTTGCATCCAAACAATACATTGACAAGGCAAGCTACCGATGCGGCAATGCTTCTGAAGGAATTACAATCGACAGTAGTTACCATGGTTATAACTATTGCGGTAACAGATTTGATTGAAGATCGTGCATACATTCTAGAGACAGGTCTTAACTATTATGAAATTCCCGTCAATGGTGTAATCCTCTCAGTAGCCAAACCGGGCAGGGTTGATGTAATAGTGAATTGGATTAAAACTGCAAGGATAAACTTTGTGAAGCAAGGTGATCATCTTATTTTTCTCCCAAATGCTCAACCCCACAAACCATTTACAGCAACATTAACTATCAAGTATAAAATAGTACAATAAACTCTCATAAGCTTCATTCGATGCTTAAACATGGATACGACAACAACTAAACGTGGCATCATAAAGGCCCGAAATGCTATTCGACGCAAGTTACTCGAATTGAAAACTGGCCAAATCGACTCTGAGAAATTTTTCAAAGATTCTTTAAGACCTGTGACGGATACAATAGAAAATGTTTTCTTACCTCCGCGACATCAGCAGCAGCAGCAGCAGCAACCTCCAGGTATGATCAAAGATTTCTTGAAGTCACTCAATCGAAGTGAAAGAGATTATGATTCGGTGTACGGTGTCCGGAAGAAAAATGATTCGCTAATGATTGGAAATACTCCTATGATTATAGATGGAGATGTTATACAGATTGATGGAAATGAATATGAAAGAACTCAAGGCTTAATGGAACTGTTGTTCTTAAAAAATCCCAAAACATTTACCAACATGGACTTGAAAAGTTATTATGAAATACTAGACACCACGAATGCCCACAGAGTGAAATTTATTCCATCTGGAAAAGTTTTGAAAAATACAACCACTAAGTATAAAAACATAATCTCTAAACTTGACAATCAGTCGGGTTCTGGTCTTCTTCCCATGAAGGAATATGTGTATTGGGACGATCCGAATGAGCTCGTTGAAAGATTGAAATTACTTACCGCATCAACATCAGCAGGACACACTGCACACTCCAACGAAATTTTGTCAGGTGATTGAAGAACTTCGTGAGAGAGACATCATCGAGTAACATGGATCAAATTGTAGCTGAACTCCATAGACCGGCTAGAAGGAATTTCCCAAGACGCCGGGTAATAATCAAAGGTCTTGACGACCTATGGCAAGCTGATATTGTAGAAATGATACCGTATTCTCGTAAAAACAGTGGCTACAAGTATATCTTGATGGTGATTGATACTTATTCAAAGTTTGCATGGGCTCTACCCCTCAAGAACAAAACGGCTAGTGTGGTTGTCGACGCTATGAAGAAAATACTTAATGGTGATCGTGTTCCTAAAAATTTACAGACTGACAACGGAAAAGAGTTTTATAATTCAAAGTTTAAATCGCTCATGACAAGTTATGGTATTAATCACTACTCAACATATACTCATCTTAAAGCATCAATAGTTGAGCGACTCAATAGAACTATCAAGAATGCAATGTGGCAAGAATTCAGCAGACGTGGTTCACATCGGTGGATTGAACTTCTTCCTCAATTAATGAACCAATTACAATAACAAGTGGCACCGCACCATCAAGATGAAACCGTGTGATGTTAAAGACAATTCACTTCTTTCAACAGTGTACAGCCATATTAAGATTACTACTCCAGCAAAATTCAAAGTTGGTGACCATGTCAGAATCAGTAGATTTAAAGAGAGGTTTGAGAAAGGCTACTTGCCCAACTGGTCAACGGAAGTGTTTACCATCAGTAAAGTGAAATTAACAAATCCTGTAACTTATTTGCTTAAAGACTATCAGGGTAAAGATATTGCAGGAGCATTTTACCAGCAAGAATTACAACTAACAAAACTTACAAGTACATTTTTGGTTGAACGAGTGATAAAGAGAAGGAAAAATATGATCTTGGTGAAGTGGTTGGGTTTTGATAAATCGCATAACACATGGATTCATAAAAAAGATTTATTCAAATTGTAACAAAATTATACATGGCATTTTTCTGTAATAAATAATTTTTTTTACAATTGTGTTTTTTTTTCCCAGGAATTATTTATACTGACCACAGCAGCAGCAGTCTCAACAAACTTGTACACTTATTCTACTTTTCCATTGACTAGATACATTTACAGAGCATAGTGCTCGTCTTTTTTTTTACAATATTTTTTTTCTCGGGCTATGATTCTATACAAAACATTAGTGCACTGCAAAAAAATTATAAAAGTTTGTACAGCATTGGGAAAAAAAAAATTACATGTCTTTGCAGCAACCTAAGCAGTGCACTGTACATATTTACAAACTAGAAACATGGATAAACGGTATATTTCTTCTTCACTCATACAGTATTTACAAAACATTCACACATTATTTACAGACTTGTGCCCCCACGGTAGGGTGTCTATCCCGTCGGGGAAAATATACCGCTTATCGTCCGTTCTAGACAGACCCAGTTTGGATATTTGAACAGTATTTACAACGTGCAGAGTTGATGCGATCCTTTGCTGCAGATGGTACCTGGGCGTTTCACCATGGAGGCAATTTATGTAATCCTCCATCTGCAGCTTTCGAGTGACTGAGCCAGCCAAACCTTTAGCCCGTCTAGAGGTCTGGTCTGTCTCGAGCCGGAATGCATACATTTTTGCCCTTAACCCCGCAAACTCCGCAATCAGGGTACCATTCGCTTCGTCCTTCATAACACCGACAACCTTTTCACTTGTGGGACTCTATCCCATAACGGTTGCCGGTGCTATACGCAGACGTGTCGAACTCCTCCCTGTTGCGTCGCATCACTTCATATGGATCACAGTTCCGCACCAAGTAGATGAAAGCTGTCTGTATCCATATATAGCAATTTAGGGCTTCTAAACTGAGGAATGGCAAATTCATAATGAAATCTGTACATCCTCAGTTTAGACAGGTCAAGAATGCACATTCCGACATACACAGGTTTATTAAAAACTATCCTAGCTTTCGCCATCTCCACGGCCACAAAGTTCTTGTTGAAAACTGTTACTTGCTTAAAGTGTGGTGAAGCTATGTGTTTGCGGGCACCGCGGCGGCCCACCCATGCTGTACACAATTTCACGTCGCGGTGTTTTCGAATGTTCTCCATAGTTTTACCGAAAATTGAATTGTTCATTAATTTATAAAAATCTCTCTCGAAATCTGTTTTTGCGTCACGGCGAGAACACGTATTGAGAGATATGTATTCTTTCAACCACGGTGACTGATTGAAAGATATTACCCGGTGTATTTCGGTCACCTGCAGCCCCAAGCCTACACATTGCTGGAGGACTCGGTAATGGAGAACATACCGTACCTTGTTCTCCAGTGTGGTCATCAGCTTGGGGAGGGTAGAACCTTCTGGGGCTTTGTGGTCTGGACATGGCGGCAGGTCTGCTAAAACGTCGTGTTTATCCTGAGGAATCGTAAGGTCTACCTCCAATACGAACCCCCTAGGTGAGTCAGCTGCAACGCTCATGAAATCTATGCTAGCAATCTCTTTAGCCGATAGCCATTGAAACCCTCCAGAGGGTAGATACTCCGACATGGCCCAGCCGTAAAGATTGTTTACGTCGAAGTACATTATAAAATCTTCATACGCCTCGCGGTTGTACTCCGGCATGTACCGGTTATTTGCCTTCGCATGCCTGTGGACGCACTGGCAAATACCTCCGCGAATACCTCGTTCGAAAAAGAGCAGCATGTCGATATCCGTCAGAAGGTCTAGTTCGACACGCGTGCTCCTTAACATAGCCTGCCACGAAAGGCCTGGGGATGTGAAATAGTGGGCGGGATCCAGGGTGTACTTCCCCAAACATACACTCCTAAATTTCTCAAACAGATCTGCAAGTAACCGCACATCTGTGTCCATGTATAGAGTTGCATATTCGCCCAAAGACTTGATCTGGAAAGTCCGCCACACCTTTGTCGCGTGTTCGTAATCTTCATCAGAAATGTGTGACTCCGACAACGAACTGTAGAATTTTGATTTTGGAGGAAGCGTGGCCTCGGTGAGCTTATCCCACGAATCCATGTATTCGTAAGGGAAGACACCTTTCCGTTTAACTAATTGGAACTTCTCGGGGTCGGTGAAATGAGCACTAGTAATGCCCATGTCGTCGTCCTCAAGGGTTCCAACCAGTTTATCTAATGGGAGCTGCATGAACCAGTATGAGTCCAGAAACCTTAACGTGATTGAAGTGTATTCAATCTTTTTCGAAAAAGAAATATAACGTTCTGTGTTGATGGGAAGCACGTCCATCCCTTCGGAATCAAGTTTTGATAATGCCATAACAATGAAATGAGCATCATACCCAGAAAGATCGTGAAATGAAAATGGGTATGTACTTTTTAGTCTTATACTGCAAATTGCAATCATTGTGTGCAGCCCCCATAAATTCACCTGTGATATGACAATGTTCGCGGACCTTGACGGTCCCCGGTTCAATGTCTTTCTCGCAGATGTGGCATACCGTAGCATCAGCAAACTTTGCTTCTTGCTCATCTGTCATTACAAGAGGAATGAACTTCTTGTAAATTTTATCAACTTTCTTGGCAAGTTTGACGAGTTCGTCAACAAGCCATTTTTCGGGATTTTTTCCCGTGTATGAGTTGAAACGCGACAGACTAGGTACGCATGGACAAACGACCTGGTATGCGGTAGCGAAAGGGACATGTTTCTGGACATAAGTAGTGTGAGAGGCGTTGGACGGAGGACTGCAAGAATCATAAGGTTGCAATAAACTTTCAAAGTCCGCGTAAACGACGACGGGTACACGCTGTTGGTGCACAAAATCCTTAAACTTTAAGGTTTTATCGTCGTCGCCGGGTAAATCCACTCCTACAGGATCAACCCTTGCATAGTCAATCTCGTGGCGGTCCAGGAGATCTTTGCGTCCAAAATGTTGCAGCCATCTGTCACAAATAAAAATAGCACACTTATGCAAACTTAAAGAAGATTTGACTAGCCGTGGCAAGTCGTGAATCCAACAGTAATGGAATTTTTTCCAACTGCCGTCGGTAATCATCAACATGTTTATGTGGTTACCGCGTTTGTCTGCAGTGTGATGGAGGGCCCTGGAAACTACATGTTTACCCTTAACTACATCCAGACTGAAAACATTTACAGAATAGTGTGGATTTTGCCTCTCAAATTTAGAAATGTCGGAGAATTTTACCGGAAACTCAATACCTGAAAAATCGAAACGGTGGTTGGTGAAGGCTTCCATATAATTACTGACTAGGTACGCATGTTTTTTCGGCGCCATTACTTGAGCTGCAAGAAGTGTCCATAAAAAGCAGTACTCGTCATTCTTGTTTTTAACATTGATGACGGCCTGCTTTCTACAGATATCAAGTGGCAGAGCAACATAGGAAGACCCCCGATAGAAAGGTTGAAAATTAGAAATGCTAATGTCGAGGGATTCTATTCTATCGAGAGTTTTGCCACTTGTCCTTTCTTGAAACTCACACAACTTTACTCTGAGCTCCGACTACACATATTTTTCATACCAATCCGACAGGCAAGTGCTGGTTGTGACCTCACGCATTTTCGTTAAAAAGCACATACGTGCGGTTTCTAAAATCATTTTCTTCTGTATTTTATATGTGTTAATCAGTCCAACCTGCACCTTTACAGATGGGGAGGACCGATTATCCACAATTTCGCGAAGTTTACCGGCCACGAGTTTAAAGCAAGCATCAATGAAATTCATTGGATCAATGAAATTTTGAGAATTTGAAATTGTCCCGGAATAAATTCTATTTTTAAATGCACTAAGCCTGTCTTCAAGGACTAAGCGTGATACTGCTGACTCACCCATCGTTGCTGCCTGATCATTACTGCATGATGGCGCCCCTGAACCGACGATCGGCCGACTTGGCCCGGGCGAAAGACCGGTGAACTGGCGGCTTGACTCGGCCGATGGACCGGCATAATGTCGGCTGGGCCCGGGCGATGGACCTGCATACTGTCGACTTGGGCCGGGCGATGGGCTGTTGAAGTGGCGGCTGGACCCGGGTGATGGGCTGGTGGGCCCGGCTGTTGCTGCTGCTGTGTCCTCCCTACTGATTTTCTTGTCAAATTCCGTCATTATCGGTACAGGCATTTAATTGTCAAAACGTAACAATAGACAGAGACTTAATTCCGCATTTATAGTATTACTAGCTCGTACCCGCGACTTCGTACGCGTGGATTAAGAATTTTTTGACCAGAATTAAATATAGAAATGTTGTTGGTAAGGAAGGATTAGTCCCACACAATATCAAGTCGGAATAATATGACAGGAAAGCTATCACTGTACCGTCGAACTTGTCTCTTGAAGACAATCAATTTCCAACAAATTTGTGTCACCATTCGATAAGGTCTCAAAATTTCGTAACTATAACTGTTAATCATACCGTAAAAATATCCTGCGCCCTTCATACAGATTTCCTTATAAAATTCCATCACAACAATATAGCCATTTAGTCGTCAAAACGTAACAAAAAGACAGAGACTTACTTCCGTATTTATAATAATATTACTGTGGTTCACACTCACACACTGACTGAGAACAACACACGAGGGATCATTATAACGTAAAAAAGTGTACACCTCCAACATTGCAAGACTACCTACGATTTGCCTCGCATTGCACCCGTAACTTTCTAATATCTACAGTTTAACATTCAATCCGAATAACCTACGGCCCAGGCCTGACTCTTACGATGAAAAACAATTTTAGCCTCCACGGAGATTTGAACCGGAGACCACGACGTTCGTAAGCAAGCGCTTTAACCACTGAGCTGCCAGTCCACTACACGGAAACAAGGTACGGAGACGTCTATATCCAACGTGTCTGTCTATCGCCGTATTTCGAAGTTATGAGACAACATGTGTTATTTATACAGATAAATTTTCAACCAAATATAGACAGTATATTTCTCCTTGTTTCAAAGGATAAGTGTGCAAAGTTTCATCGAGATCAGATGAAAACTGTGGATTTGTATGAAGAGCAAACAAACGAACCAACAAACATAAATACATTCATCTTTATATATATAAATTACTGCATGTCACACACACACTGACTGCGAATCACCCCTGAGGGATCAATATAACGTAAAAAAGTGTACACCTACAGCATTGTAAGACTACCTACGATTTGCCTCGCATTGCACCCCTAACTTTGTGATATCTACAATTTAACAATCAATCCTAATAACCAACGGCCCAGGAGTGATTCTTACAATCAAAAACAATTTTTAAAAATCTTAGCCTCCACGGAAAACCAGAGACCACGACCCAAACATTAGTAAGCAAGCGCTTTAGCCACTGAGCTACCTGACCGCTACATGGAAAAACACTACAGAGACCACCATATCCAACGCGTCTGTCTATCGCCGCTCAGTAATTTTTCGAAATTATAAGACAACATGTATCATTTATGCAGATAATTTTTCAACCAAATGTAGACAGTATTTTTCTCCTTGTTTCAAAGGATAAGTGTGGAAAGTTTCATCGAGATCGGATGAAAACTGTGGATTTGTATGAAGAGCAAACAAACCAACAAACAAACATAAATACATTCATCTTTATATATATAAATTAGTGCATGTCACACACACACTGACTGAGAATTACCCCTGAAGGATCAATATAACGTAAAAAAGTGTACACCTACAGCATTGCAAGACTACCTACGTTTTGCCTTGTATTGCACCCCTAACTTTGTGATATCTATAGTTTAATATTCAGTCCGAATAAGCGACGTCTCAGGCGTGACTCCTACGATCAAAAACAATGTTTTAAAACCTTAGCCTCCATAGAGATTTGAACCGGAGACCACGACCTGAACATTAGTAAGCAAGCACCTTAACCAATGAGCTACCTGACCGCCACACGGAAAAACTCTACAGAGACCTCCATATCCAACGCGTCTGTCTATCTGCCGTTCAGTAATTTTTCGAAATTATAAGACAACATGTATTATTTATACAGATAATTTTTCAAGCAAATGTAGACTATTTTTATCCTTGTTTCAAAGGATAAGTGTGAAAATTTCATCGAGATCGGATGAAAACTGTGGATTTGTATGAAGAACAAACAAACAAAAATACATACTTTCATCTTTATATATATAGATTAACTGTGATATAAGAAGGTGTATAGAAACGCAAAGTTGAAAATATCACTCGTAGTATGCATCCTGACTGCGAGAAAGCTCCGCATCTTTATATACAAAATCCATTCTATACTTCAATAAAGCACCACAAACGCTTTTCAATATACTTGAAGAATACAAAGTAGACAGGAAAACAAGAGAATTAATCAGACATTTACGGATACTATCTTGAATGTTAGGTTCATTGCTGAACCGTTTCGAATTAGGAAATCGACAAGAAGATAGATTATCACTCCTTTTGTTCAGTCTTGTTCTGGACAAAGTAATCAAAGGCTTTGAAAAAGAAGTAAAGCGAATAACCATTGGCAGGCTACTCAAAAATAAACTTCACCTGCGGTGATTGGCATTTGCAGATGATCTAGCAATTCTCTCCAACAGAGAAGAGGCAATCTACTCCCTTGAAAAACTCCATGAAATTTTAGCTAAATGTGGTCTCCAATTCTCATATGCTAAAACCCACGATATGGAAGAATCTTCCCGGTACCAAGATGGACAACCCATGAAAACGTGGTTTGGCAATATCTCTCAAGTAACTAAATTCATATAACTAGGAGAAGTTATTCACTCTGCAGGACTAAATCGTGAAGCAAGCAAGGAGAAAATGGCTAAATTACAAAAAGATTATAGAATCACCTGGAACAGATACAACAAAACGTCAGTACCCCGAAATGCCAAGTAAAGACACTATAATCAAATAGAGACATTATAGTCATGGGAAACTTTGATTATTAGGGGTAGATTATAAATCAAAGATATTGGAAAGTAAGAAAGTAAAATTTTAAGGAAACTCTTTGGCCATTTTGTACAGGAGTAATTAGGATGAAAAGGAAATCACACAAATTATGTCAGCAAACTTTCAGGAAAAGACGAATTAAATTCTTCGACCAGATTATCAGAATGAATAACAACAGACTAATGAAAAGGATTCTCGACCTGGCTATTTCAATGAAAAGAAAAACTATTGGCTAATTGAAATCGAATAGGATATGCAGAAAATCTGAATCACAGATGATATCACCTGGAGAGGACAGATGCAGATTTAGTAGCTTGGTCAATAGCCAACCATTTCTAACAAACAGTATGTTAGAAGAAGTAACACCTGGACGGAAGATCGTAGTAAAGAGCACAGTGAGAGGATGAAGAGGTTTTGGGAAAATAAGAAAAACACATCAGCTAAATAAGTTCAATAGTGCTCCCCAGTTGGGCAAAACGATGAAAGAAGAATAAAATCCATTTAGCATGGGTAAACCACATCGTCATGACAAACCACTACGACTATTGAGACCGTAGCTTTCTCTCAGTCGAAATGTCTAACAAACTCCAGCGCCAACTACCGGAAATAATTGAATCGCTAATTGCAGAAAGGGAACATGTCCATTTCGTAAAAAACTTTTTTCCGGAAAAGGCATCTTTCAACTTAGCCCTTTCGTTCTCTGCAGAAAGTCACTTAAAAAAACATTTAAATAATATGCTTCTCATCCCAAACAAACACAAAATGTAATACTGAATAGTCTACCGTACGAACGTAATACAGTTTTTTGTCATGTCCCTAAAACTTATCAAACTGGACATGTTCCCTTTCTGCATTTAGCGATTCAATTACAAGCAAAAATCTTTAACACTAACTCGATAACATTTCTTCTTAATATGGACTGAATTGGTCTAGTGGTTGTCCGTGATGATGCGGTTTAAACACACCTGGATTTTATACATAAAGATTAGTGAATTTGAGACATCTATTCCTTTAATTGATTTGGTCTCTAATGACGATTTGGAAAACCAGAAAAAAAAATTAGGAATTTTTGTGTGCAGTGGAAAACATAAGGCTGAACTTTAGTGAAGTACTAGTCGTAGAAGCTATAATGGAGCAGAATTCCAAACATCAGGAATAATACTCGAATATTATTATGATACTACCAATGCTCAGGCACGGTTAATTTTTTTTATGCTTTCTTGCCGCGACTCTTCTTGCCCAAGATAAGTATAGAAGAATCATTTCCTCAATGCTGGTCATATTATGTCACAAAGTCGCTCATCCAGCACCATCCAGCTGAAAGTTTGCTTCTAATGAAGACTGAACAGCAACTGAATTAGAGATAGCTGGGCTGATACAAATGTGGCCTTAACGTTGAGAACATTCTATGTATACACACCAACAAACTTAAAACACACGCATAGTTTAGTCATGTGTAATATAGTATTAAAACAAAGTAATGTTGTCCACATAGGTTAAGAAGAAAAAAAAAATCACTAAAGAAGCTTCTAAGAAAAAATGAAGTGCCTGAGAACGTTCTGAAGTTGTATAGTGAACCTTCACATTCGCAGATGGGGAAAATCTGATGTGACGCCTACGAAATGGAAAAGGAATTTTTGATGTAAGGAATTGGTATAGTACGAGGCAGAGTTATGTATAATGAACCGACTCACATTAAACTTCAGAGGATTTAACTGCTCATGAAACCGCGCATTACTGGAGTTATTCGAAGAAAGCAATACTGAATAATGACTATAAAAATAGACGAACAAGTGAATTATCGTTAGGTGAAAAATATTAAACGCCGACTATAGTCAAAACAGGACCCGCTAGATTTACTAAAGCTTAACACGGTTGTAATTTGACCGCTGACATGATTGACATCCAGGTGGTAAGGATGTGTCTTTCCCTCATCCTAAGGCAATTGATAAGATTCAGCTGAAAGCACAAAATCTGCCAACATATTATGCCCAGCTCCTTACTTTGGTTAAGAAAGTCTTTGAGAGGAGAGGCGAAATCTTCGATCCAGGCATTTTGTACAAGCAGTTTGTACAGACTCAAGGCAGGACAACACTACATGCGAGACCACCCTGGCCTCAATGCTGTGTCTACACGAGGAATCCTTGAGTCAGACTACAAGTTAAGGATCGCGCAACTCAATGCCTAGAGAAGTACTACCGTCTTGCACGAAGCAAGGAAACTGGCAAAGGAGCTAGGCTTCGATCTCATCTGCCTCCAGGAACCATACTCTCAACAAGGAAAAATTCCATACATGCCTGTGATGTCGCAGGAAATCACAACTGGACTGAGGCCCATGTCAGCCATAATAGTATTCAATAAGCACATTGTAGTAACTAAGGTAGCCCAATTTTGTGATGAGCACACCTAGTGTTGCAAATTGGAAAATAAATGTTTTTTTTTCAGATTTGTGCAGAAATAAATGAAAAAAAACCTAGCACCCTTGTTTTTTTTCATAAAACAATATATTTGATAAATTATAGTTTTATTTACTGAACTTACATTTTACATGTTTGTTTTAAATCTTACTAAATCATACAATGTCTTACATAATGATTCATAAATGTATCTCTATAGGTAATATAATTTCATTCATCCTCTATGTCAGTACCACATTCACTAGTATCAGCACTACCAACACTAGTTCAGTCAGTGTCAGAATTTTCTGTTTCTTATTCTGTCTGCTCCATAACTTCAGAAATAATTACATTTTCTTTTACTGGATGTATTGTACGCAAAACCTTTTGAGATTGTAATTTTAAATTGTGAGCAAAGTACACACTGTGCATAAAGACTGCGCCGATAGTTCTGTATTAAGGTCTTTTAAGTTTGAATTTAAATCTATTTTCATACAAAATAGGAGCTTTATTTCTTCTCAATCGTTGGTTTACGCCAACGGTTGCAAGGAAATGATTCATAATTACTGACAATTTAATGACTCAGTATCACTATACGCTGAGAGTCTAACAAGTATACGAATATAAGGAAAGCACAATAAGTAATAAAAAGAGGTAAAAAACTATAGATAAATTTAAAATTCCTATTTTTTAAAAAAAAGATCCGTAGGTCTACAGATAAATTTGTAGGGATGGCAGCACTCGTCCAAATAGCGAGTATCAATCCAAACAACGGGGAACGGGGATTCCTTCTCGCGCAACCTAGCCTCTTTGGGAAGTCCCCGTTCGTAAAAGAAAACTTCAGTCAATGTTGCCAATATTTTTGCAATTTTTTTTCTACTGAACCAGAAAAATATAGTAGATTTAAAAATTAAGATAAGCACTTAGTATAAACTCTAAAACAGTAATATTAAACGATAAATGCCTTAAAAATTTGAAATTGATTAGTTATGAAAAAAATATGATCCAGAAAAAAACATGTTTTTTTACAGTTTTTTTCATGTTTTTTTTTCAAGTCAGAAAAAAACCCGTATTTTTTACTACACTAAGCACACCACATGTATTGAGATTAGCACATTGGGGGCAATTTCGTTTTACTGAACATGTAATTTTAGTATCGAGATGAAATTGAACCATATTTGAATAAAATAAGGGAAATACATTTAGCACTCTTAGACCAACCGATGATAATATGGCTGACGTAAACGCAGTCAGTTCTATGGCACAGACGTCGAACAGATGCTAGGGGATTGTTGGTAGATTTGATTAATGAATTGCAGCTGGAGGTCAGGTACAAAGAATGTAATACTTACACCTACAACAAGTGGTGCCAGCACCAATATCAACGTAACTATAACAAACTAGTGATCGCCCAGCGATCGAAATTCGACGGTAAATTTATTAAGTTGTTTAGTTTCTTTCATGAAAAAGTAATAATCTAGTAATTCTCTGCATTACCTATAAAATTAAAACGATACACTCCACGCGTGACTGTACGCTAAATTTTAGCTTCTTATCTAACCATAGCAAATGATGAAATGTATTTATCGATGGTTCATTTGAATTCAAAATATTCATTTTGACTTAAGGCCGGAAAAATGCATTAGCTTTATGAAACATGCGCATTTAAATGTATCTATCAAAATAATTTCGTCATTTTGTGTGTTAGCTATTTAAATTTGTTCTATTATCATTTTGAATTTCACGCAAATAAGTATTCCTTATTTCTTGTCTCTCTCTCTTTCTCTCTAATGAAATTACTGAAATTAAAAAATCAAAAGACACCAAAGTTTAACATTTTAAATAATCAAATAACCATATAGTATCTGGCAGAATCGCTACATTCCTTTTCAAAGTATTAATCTCTACTTTATCCGAGTCTTTCGCTTTACCAAACACCACAGAGTGTCTCAATGCGGGGAATTCACGTAAGAACGTTGGCTCCGATCCTATTTCGCGCGCACACACACGTTCACAAATTAATTTTTTATTTTAATAATCTATTTGTAACATGTATTAGCTATGCTTATTATATTTTTGGGTGGTGTGGGACATTCTCCACCAGTGTAAAACTGTTACTGAACTGTTGAAATTTGGATTAACTGTTTTCTTATAGTGTCCTCTTCACGTTTAGCACTCTCCTTTTCTGGAAAAGTCGCCACGAATTAAATTAAAAATGCCGAAATATGGGATGCTCCACAACCGCGAAATGTTAGCAACACTGTAAAAATGACACAAAAATTATCGATACAGGAATCATATCAACCTAAATAGGTTCGTTTTGTTATAGCGATCATGGTTAGGTTGAAATTCGGCCTGCACCGAGGATAAAAAGTTTACGGGAAATTCGTTCTACGCAGCCCATGTCGCAAACCAGAGACAAACTGCGCATTTGTTTACAACTGAAGCAATCGATTATCTCTGACAGCTTATATCGATTCCAAGGTTTGTAAAATATATTATATATCATTTTAACTTTCTGTATTTCTTTAAGTTCCTCCGTTCGCCCAATATTCTGGCCGCTAGCTGAGCTATCTACCAACCCTCGAAATGTTGCTTCTTGCTTCTATATAAGTTCAGAGATTAATTTCGACTGTTTTGTTTCACCAAAGACAACAAAGTAAGGCCGCTAGCTGCGCCATCGACCAGCCATCTGAGCGAATTACGTAGGCAAGCGAGCGTTTTATTTTAATTAATTTAATGTATTTGTGACGCATATTATCTATAGATTTTAGCTTCCTTCACTTCTTCTCCATATAATCTTTAACTATGCCAAATCTCACACTTTTCTGTGTGCGCAATATTCTTAAAAATGCATCATAAGTTTTCGCTTAGCGTATTAATATATTGAGCGTTCTGGTGGCTCAGTGGTAATGGTGCTTGATTTCAAAGCATTCGCTGCTCCGGTCCGGGATTCGAATCCCGGCAGGCGCAGGAATTTTGAGAGTTATGTTTGATCATACAGGCTATGCCAGGACGCTCCGTGGTACGGATTCCACGTTAAACTGTAGGTCCCAGAGGACAGGAACTGGCCGTCCTACCTATGACAAAATGGCTTAGTATGCCTCCTTCGGGAGGATCCAACCAACCTTCGGGTTGTGGACTAAGTTAAGTTAAGTTTATTAATATATAGATAACGCTGCATGGAATTTTTTGCATGGTTGGACAGTAATGGACAACTTGACAACCAGCGACCACAACATCATACAGTGTGATGTGGCAGAGAGAGGAGAATTGCTTACCCGGGAAAAATATACTTCAGAAGGCAATTCAACTTGGGACAGGCATCATGGCAGAGGTTGAGAGAAGCTTTTGTCGCTCCGGTAGTATCAGAAGAAGAATTCGATGTGGACGACGTGGCGAAGGAACTAACATGGGCGATTCAGGGCGCAATGAGAGCTGCTGTCCCTCTGAAGAAGATTGGTGGTGCAACAGATAGATCCTGGACGGCTGAATTGCTAGCACTGAGAGAAAAAGTAAGGAAAGCTAGAAAAGCATGCCAAAGGAGCCGAGTAACTGCAGGAAAAGATTTTCTTCTTGTCAGATACAGACAACTGAGTGTTGAATACAAGCAAAAAATTCTAACAACCAAGCAAAGAAGATGGGAGTTATTTGTAAAAGAAAATCTGAAGGTTAATCCAGGGGGTATTCCGTATAAATTAGCCGCTGGTAAAATACGACCTCACACCACCTTATCCTCAATCAGAAGAGAAGACGGATGAATTACAACTAACTGGAAGGAATCAGTGGATGAATTGTTGAACAGCTTACTGCCGTACGACAGACCAGAGGAAAACACTGAACAACAAGATGACCACAACCGGGAAATGTGGCAACCCTATGTCAGTGTAGAAATGGACAGCGACATCTCCCTGGACGAGGTAATAACAGCAATAAATTCTCTGAACTTGCAAAGGACCACATGAGGTGCTCCAGAATTTGATCTTCGATGTAGCACCAATTCTGTGCAAACTATTTAACGAATGTCTTAGGGAAGAATACCAAGCATCTGGAAGCGTGGGGAAGTTGTAATACTCAAGAAAGGAGATGACTAAAATCCACTCATACCGAAATCATACCACCTGATCTGTCTATTAAACGACATGTTAAAGACGCAGGAAAAAGTCCAGTGTAAAAAGCTTCAAGACTTTAGAACCACCAGAGGAATGAGTCGAGATCAGTATGGTTATAGGGCAACAACATCGACTGAGGATGCAATAAACCGAGCCATCGAAATAATAGAAAGGTCCAGAGAAAAAATACGTTGTAGGAATAATGGTTGACATATCGGGGGCTTTCGACAAGTTGTGGTGGCCGGCACTGTTTGCAAGACTCCGGCAAATGCACTGTTCAAAGCGGCTCTACTACAGCCTGAGAGACTACCACAAGGGTACTATGAGGTGCCCTAACAACATAATCAAAAGAGATATAAATGAAGGTTGCCCTCAGAGATCTGTCTGTGATCCTATCTTCTGGGATTTAGCTTTAGAACCAGGGCTGGAAATTCTTCAACAAACACCAGAATTGCTAGGATTGGTTACCTTCGAAGGCGATCTCTTCTGCTAGTTGAAGGGATGTCAAGAGCTGAGATCGAAATGAAGTGTGCAAAAGTGCTAAAAGTTCTTGAGAAGTGGTGTGAGGAAGTTAATCTTAAACTCGCACGCAATAAAACAAATTACATGGTGTTCGAGAAAAAAAAGCTACTGATACGAAACCCTACTATTAAGATAGATAAGACGAAAATACAAAGAAGTCTACTCAATAGATACTTGGGCTTGTGGCTGGATGAATGCCTAAATTTTCGGGCCCATTTGTAGGAGGTCTGCAGAAGAGCTTTACGGGCAATGAATAGAATCATAAGTATAGGACACAGACAGTTCCAGATCCCTGCTCTGGCAATAAAGGCGTACCACAATGGTATAATCGCATTAATCGTCGGTTACGCGGCTAGTGTCTGGGCTAAACACATCAGAAAGGTCAAGCCGAAGGAAAGAGTCCGGATATTGCAACGAACCATACTGATCAGGCTCACAGGCGCATATCGTACAACATCAACCTCAGCCCTAACAGTAGTATCAGGCCCCTGGATTTAGAAGTGAGGAGACGCGGATCAACATATTGGCTGAGAAAGAACAGGATCGACAAGATTGTGGAAATAGTTGGGAAAAAAGTAAGCACAAAGAAGGAAGTATGGAATGCATTGATTGAGGAATGCAAAACGAACGGGAAACTATTGAAACTAGTCCTAGAACGTACGACATGTTCCCATCCGTAGCTGAAAGAATCAGCATGGGATTCTTTCAACCTTCTACCGGGCTAATCCAATACATAACCGGCCATGGATCATACAGAAGCTTCCTATAAAAGAAACGTGGACTTTCACCAACCAGCACGTGCGAGTATGGAGAGGGAAGCACACCAGAGCAAGTGGTGTGGGAATGTCGGACATCTGAGAAGAGGTACACACAGTAACAGCAGCTTCAAGGGCTGAGGATATTCGATATACTGCGATCTGAGAGATTAAGGCACTTGCTGAATGAAAGTGCAGAAATAGTCTCCCAAATCGAAAAACAAAAATACTTGGAGCGGAAGAAAGCTGAGGGCGAGAACCGACGAAGACATCCACCATGACCATCCACCACGACCTGCCGAAATCACCTCTGAGTTTCCCAAAGGAGTCTCCCTTCTGAGTGACTGCTGGAGTCCATCATGTATTCCAGGAGGGTAACCTCCTGAAGCGCTGGGGTCTTCGCCGCAGTCTATACCAGGAGAGGGAGAGGTACGCCAGGTGCTGCAGTCGGGGCTCTTTAAAAATATACATACCGTTCTGGACATCTAAGACATCTGGCGAGGTCTAATAGTATAAATTGGACAGTCATATTGCGCATTTAATATATGTTGAAGATAGCTGTTCAGACTGTAGGATAAAAAGAATTTTTCAAATACATATATATCCTTGTAGTTAGCTATTAGATTCTGTTGTTCATTCTGTAACTTTTTTCCTAATTTAGTTCTTACTTCCATTCATGGGATTCTACTTGTATTTTATCATTATGGTGACTATTTCCAGTGTAATATTGTCTTCAGTGAAGAAGATTTAGTGGCCCAGTTTAGCCTCTAGATGCTGGGTCAAAATGTATATGGAAAATAAAATAAAATAAACATGATTGACATTCTTTCTGATGTTTTTATTTGTCTTTCCTTATCAATCAGGACAAATGCTGATTAGTGTTCGAATCTCCCCTGAGCCGTTCGCGTTTCACCAACAGAGTGACAGAAGAAAAATTAGTATAAATCTATCAGTGTTGTAATTTAGGTGCCGACATGTACTTCGATTCCTTACTTTAGATCGTCCATAATATTGTTCCATGTTGACCGGAAGCTGAGACTCAGTAGAAATGTCCGACGAAAACATATGTTAGTAGTTTTATAGAATTCCACGATAAGTTTATCTGTGGTAGAAGGCTCTTTGTTCTCAAAGATGGAGAAGTTGTCAAAAAAAAACTATGGTTTGTGTTCTTGGAAATTATGATAAATTGCATATTTTGAGGTATAAAGTGTTGGATCTTCTGACGTTCATGAAGTTGTGAGAGATTTTTGCCAGCGATGATTTGGAGGCTGCGACGGTAAGACAGATGACATGCTGTTGCCAAGTGTGCTGGATAATTTCTACCATAAATTCTGTTTGGAGCAATTTCATTAATATTTAAAATAAGTGGCTAAATAAAAGAAACATACATCAAATTGGCCAGGTAACGTATTTCAATTTCCTTTGAGATTGTGACTCGCTTACGGTGGCCTAATTTTTGGCTGTTGCTACCAACACTTAGCTGTGAATGGCAGCGCCGCCACCTGTGTCCAGAGGCTCCATTTATACCGGCGCCTCGCTTGCCTCGGTGTCGTCATCTGGCCGGCGAGATGCCCGCTGGCGCGACTTGACTTGTCATAGACTCTCGCGAAACTGAGAAATATTCCGAGAACTATTTATAAAAGTGATGATGACACTAGCGCGAGTAAACAGCGCACCACCGTGACCAGGAGAAGATTTACTGCACCGTACAGGTCAGAGCGCCGCGTTGGTGCCGAAACGGGATGCTACTATTAGCCATTACTTCAGTGCACACAATGCCGTCAAGACGAGTGGGAATAGAACATTCGCTGGTTTGAATCAGTGACGTGGCCGAGAGAGTAAGAAGACGGTTTCATACTTCGGGCTTTGAAGTTGTCAAGCTTTCCTTTCTGTCATCTAGCCACACAATGAAGTAGCGCTGTGTTATTTGATACTTCTGTTGATATCTGCCTTTGGAGGAGGGTGGGATGGTTTATGATGTGTCAAAGCGTTCGCATATTTTTTTAATTTTCAGAACTAAAGATAATGATTAATTGGGTAAAGTGATTAACATTTCATCTCACGTTATCTCTAATAAAACACTGACTTTTTTACTTTTCGAGGATAGTGTTTTCTCAAGCAGCCCTTAAAATCTTCGAGAGATATATCAGGCTATTTTTAACAGAACCCGTGTACTTAGATATTTCCAAGAAACACCAAACAATCGCAAACTTTTGTTTTTCAAGTTGAGTAATCAGTTTATATATATCTATATATATTACTGTTTGAATTTACCATTTTATGTAGAATTTGATCACACAGTTATGGCTCACCATGTAAAAATTGAGTTGTTGGCGGCGCTGAGATTTTCTTAATCTCTTTTGGTTTTCTAATTAAAAAAAAACCGAAATTATTACTTTATGTACAAATAATCAAATTTCAACAAGAAACTACAATGTTTAGAAGTTATTCAATCTGCTAAAACGGTTTATCCTCAAATAAGGAACTGTTTAGGGTTTGGATTTAAATAGCCTCTAACATATTCAAAAAGTATTTAAATTGGATGAGGAAAGATTATGTTCTCTTGAATCAGTGTGATGATACGATTTGTAAGGGGGAGATTGAAGTTAAGCTTGAATTTCGTTTTTTGGAGAATGACTCATGATCTTTCATTTGAACTGAAATGTCGAAATATGTTATGATTTTTCTGTTAGTAATCACAATTCTTAGGCATGAATTTTTAGAAACGAGGGAAAATATTCTATTCCGTGAAAATTGAGTTATCGGGTTGCGGATTTTGTGTTTTTTAATGCTCTCTCATAATAAACATTTCAAAACCTAGTCTCGCCAAAGTTCTTTAAGTACACACTAATGAAATTTTTACAAACGTCTTGTCTTTGGAGGCAATTTTTGGAGATAAATAAAAAAACTTACTTCAATTTGCTTTGGCATATTTAAAAAAATATTGGAGTCGGTAGGTAGGAGTGGAATCATGTCCGTGCTGTGATTGTGATGAATTGAACTGAGGGCAAAAAACCTTAGAAATTTCATTTGTATTTGTGCATAACATAATCATAATCCAAATTTTCTGTTGCTACTTATACTGTTGTATGTATAACTTTTTTTAAATGCGTGGGTGGCTCATCCTTCAAAAATTGGGAAGTTTGGCTGACAAAATATGCGTTTTATCAAACCTCATGAAT
This sequence comes from Vandiemenella viatica, assembly GCA_031002005.1. Classification (NCBI taxonomy): domain Eukaryota; kingdom Metazoa; phylum Arthropoda; class Insecta; order Orthoptera; family Morabidae; genus Vandiemenella; species Vandiemenella viatica. Next base: position 347,393,069 of record JARYHS010008074.1, read on the forward strand.
AACGTTGTGACATAAGTTTCGTAGATGTTTTCACTTCTTATCTCAAAGTTTCAGATTCTTCCGATGACCGTTTTTATACCAAACATTTCTCATTGTATTAAAGCTGCAATCTTGTACGACACGGTTAGAAGACATTTTTTCGTGCGGCTTGACGTAAGAGATATTATCAATACTGAGATGGTTGTACTTACGAGTATTTGTTTTAGCAATAAGGGAGAAGTGATCTTGAGATTAATCATCTCATCCCATAAAATAATTATCTGTTTCGAAACCTACGAAATAGAACTCGCATTCGAATTTATAAAACAAATAAGCAAATAAAAACAGATTTGCCTTTTGGCGTATCGGAAGTTAAAAGATCTTTGTAAAGAGGGATAATACAGTTACTAGATAAACACTCACACTAATATCGTGATAACATTCGCGCAGTTGTAAAGCTTCAAAGAATAAGACATTATACTGTAACTTGCAATATTATTGCGTTAAGGTTAAAATTGTCCCAACACAAGATGTTATGTGAAGTAGCGCGGAGTAATATGCGTTGAGGTTTTACAGTCACGAAAACTGCAGACTGAATCGGTCGGTAACTGAATATTCCCAACTATAGTGATTACCTTCTCAACTAGGTTAATGATGAAACTATCACAAAGCCAATAATAAGAGTGTTACTGATGAACTGTAAAAGTATGATAAATAAAGCAATAGATTTAAAAAATTTAATGGAGATACGAGAACCACAAGTAACTATAAATGTAGAGTCTTGGCTAAAAGAAGAAGTACTAGCCAATGAGATTTTTTCCCGCTGGTTACAGAGTGCACCACATATAGGGGAGCAATTTGTAGAGGGATGTCCATCCTGGTTAGCTAAGACTACTACAGTTTTCTAGAGTTCAGAGATTATTTTGGTAAATTATGGGACAGTAAAAAATAAAAAATCAGAGTATTGGCTGCTTATCATAGTGGAATGATAAAGATGAGGCTCTTGGGGAGAAACTGAATTCAGAAGTGAGAGTAGAATGATCATTATTGGCAGGGATTAAAAATTTACCACATTTTAACAAGTTAGGAAATAAGATTAATAACACAAGGGAACAGAGATTCGCAAATACTTTAATAAGAGATTGAACAGAAAATAAGGGGACCAAACAAGTTGGGTATCTTCCTAATAAAGCCTGATGATAACCTTGTGGGGAGTCTAATAACTGAAAGAATAAGTAATTATGAAGCAGTTCTGATGGCTATTGGAGGATCGAGTAAACCAATGGCCATAAATGAAGGTATAACTATAAAAAAAGTACAAATTTCGTAACTGAAGAGATATTTCAAGGAAAGTTTCACAATGGATGACTGAAGTACTGTGGAGGAGAAATGGGAAGAGTTCAAGGACATATTACAAAAGAGTGAAGAAATATTTATTCCAAAACAGAAAATTAAAAGATGTATGGAGCCTATGTACAATAATAGGGAGGTGAGGTGGTTAAAGAATTTGGTGAGAAGAGAACAGAGTTAAGGGATAGCAAGGCAAATGGGAATACTTGAGACAGCTAGACAAGGAATTAATAATAACAAAGAAGGTGGCTAAAGATGGGTTTATGAAGAATATTATTGATCCACTGATGGAAGTATCTAAAAATTTCTTTGGCTGTGGTAGAAAACTGAGTGTAATGGAAGGTGTAGAGACAATTATAGCTAAGAATGGAGAAGAAGTTATTGAAGATTTGAAAAAGGAAGAGATTTTACAAAGGTGGTTTAGTGGGACCATTAGTATGATTCAGGAATGGGAGGATGTAAATTGGAGAACGAACTTATCCACACAATTAGAAATAAGCGGACAAAAATATTGTTATTCATTCTGAGGGTATAATGACGGAACTAAGAAAGGTAAGAAACTATGAAAGGGCCGAACTAGATAATACAAGTATTACCACGGATGTCTTAAAGATAGCAGGATGTGACATTGTGCCCTATCTTGAACCATTACAAGATGTATATTAGTTGTAAGGCGTGGAAAGATATTGTTGGAAGATTTAGGAGAGGAACATGGCCGGAGAAAAGATGACCATTACCACAAGCTGGCACTCGATTTCAGGCATAAGGGCGTGTATCTGAGGGGTCAAGTTTTAGAATGAATTCCCCGGAGAGTTGACGCTGAAAGAATTTAAAGTTGAAATTTGTATAGGGCATAAGTAAGCGGGTACAGAAAAAGGGAAAATTAGCGTGCACTTCATCGCAATTAATTTAATTCAACAAGGCTGCTAGGAATGAGAAAGCTTAAACTGCATTTTACTTCAGTTCTATTGCAGAAACATTTTCAAAGTAAACATCATACTCTTTTCCGAAGAACACCAAGACACATTAAATCATAAAGTTTGCGTATCTTTACCCTAAGAATATTCCGATAATCTTTTCTTATTGCTGTTAGAGTAACATTTTTTTAAGCCACAGAGAAAATTCTTGACACCTATAAAGCGGCCAGTTCTTGTTTCCAGAACGGCAAGCTGAGGCACAAATAATTAAAACGTACTCCGGAAACTTGCAACTAAATGGGAAGAATCTAAAATGGATATGCAAACTTTTGACATTTAGTTGAACAAAATGAACTATTTTAATGCGTCAGAAAACTCTTAAGTATGATAGTTTACATAACATGACATATTAATGTCCTTTAATTAAAATGCCAGGCGTCGAAATAAATTTAACATACTTGCAAAGTTTGACACACTCAGTCAAAACGATTTCACACAATATACATAGCAAAATACTTCACACGTACGAATCAATTTCACTTAGTTATAATGAACGAACCATTTCCTTTATTTTACACAAACTTAATTAGTTGAAGGAAGCTTGATGAAGCTGAAACTAGGTTATATTTACGTTTCAATACCTTCTCAAATTTATATTGATTTTGCAAAAGAAACTAATCAAAATTTTTGAGTAGCGAAGTTGGATACAATCGAATAAGTCCTTGAAGCATTTATTTAAATAAATAAATTGTTAATGTAATAATTCAACTACTTGTAATATATTCAAAATAAAAAATGTTGAGATAAAGTTATTAGTTAATATACACAGGATGTAACAACGTCCATTCTTACTTCCCCTAATCTAAACTATTATAAATCTGTAAGCAAGCTGCGTATGTCTGATAGTTTGAAACGGTATCACCCAAAAACTAACGCAGCATTTTGGTTGGCGTTTTCAAATTTTTAGAGTTAATCGTTAGCATTAAAATCTGAGAAAATAACTAATGGCTTATATGTACCAAGTAAATAAAATCATTTCTAGATACAATAAATATGGATACAGATAACTCTGTATTTGAGAACTTCTTATACGAAAAACCGACAAAATATAGCACTAATTAACTTATGACGATGTTTTATTTTTTTGCTTTGATTATTGAGTTTTCTGGTCTGCAGTACTTTTAAATAAATGGAATACATGAATCAATCGTAATAAGTGTTTGGTCTGCTGTGGTCGCTAAACGCTGTAGATTTTAAAACGTTAATATGCCTGTACTTCTCCCTTGTTTGTCATGTATACGAAATTAAGTTTTTTCTCGAAGAAAAATGCTACAATAAATATCAACAGGAAACAATTGGTATGTTTTGCATAATAAATTATACGGAACTGCCTATATTTCGAACGACTTTACTCATCTAGTAGAAAAAATATTTGATGGCCATAGTGTGTAAATATTCTTAAGCAATATCGTCCAAGAAACGTGTGCACAAATTTTCGTACCAAAAGAACATTTTATTCCAAGGTGGTTCGTTCGCATTACGGAGGAGCAATACTAATATACGTATTAATATGGATAATTTGTCAGTGGTGCAATAATGGTGAACCGAGAATTAAGTGTATATTTGGTGTGAAGTATGGAACACATGTTCCTTAGGCAATAATAGTTTAGAAAATGTGCGTATTAAAGCCACGATATACATACATATAATTTATTATTATTATTATTATTCTTGCTTATGGCGTGGTTTCTAAATGCCCACATGAGGACGACACAATGGGTTGGGTTCACTTGCAGCCTGGACCAGAATGAAAAATCACGCAGTTTGTTTCAGCACAAGGCAGGAGGAATTTAGTTTTCATTGATAGCTTAAGATTGCCTGGTTTTGGGGCGGGGATATACTGGTGATTAGGTTGGAATTCAGCCTGAATTATAATGAAAAATACTCTTAGCAATTATTGTTTAGAAGTATACCATCGAATTCATGAAAAATTGGCCGCTGTATTAAATTCGTTGTAACGGCATAGGAATATCTTCATATGGTACCACGAAAACATTCATTGCTGTAGATACTATGGTTGGCGTCAAATATGCGTTTAGATATGACCGCCAACTATAACTTTACAGGTAGTTTTAATTTCTTATATTTACTGTATTATATCACGTTAAAATGTAAGTTAAACACAAAACAAGCTTTCGGACAATGGTATGAACCAAACCTAAGGTAATAACTAAAAGAAATGAAATTTTTTAGATGAAATTTACATTTTTTGTTTATCCACGTAACCTGCATACTATAACAGGGAGGTGAGGAGGTTAAAGAGATTGGTGAGACTAGAACATAACAGAGTTAAGAAACAGCAAGACAGTAGGGAAGTCATAAAACAACTAACAAAAAATTAATAATGGCAAAGAAACTGGCTAAGGATGAGTTTATGAAGAATATTATTGGTGCAGGGGGACCTCTGACTGATGCATCTAAAAATTTCTTTATTTTTATCAGGAAAAGTTAGGGGAAGAGAGGGTATTGAGACAATTATAGATAAGGATGGAGAAGAACTAACTGACGATTTGAAAAAGGCAGATTTATTAAGTAACTGGCTCAGTGAGACCATTAGGGACAATAATTCAGGGGGTATGTCTGAAAACGAGCCTATCTGCACAGTTGGAGGTGAGCAGATTAGAAAATTTTGAAATTAAATATGAAGATATCATGAAGGAACTAAGGAATCTAAAAAAGTGTAAAGGGGCCGGTGTTGATAATATTACTACAGATGTTTTATAGTAGGATGGGACATTGTACCTTACCTTGAAACATTATTTAAATTGATTCTGGACACTTTTTGTTTACTAGAGGACTGGAAAAGTGTGATAGTAGTACCGGTCCATAAAGGTGAGGTGATAACAGGTTTGAAAACTATAGGGCAATCAGCTTGACATCAGTGGTAGGTAAATTAAGGGAGAGATTAATATGCAACCATATTTGAAGTGTCTGTAAGGAAAGTAAGCAGTTTTCAAGTCGGCAACATGGATTTAGACAAGGCTATTCATGTGAATCTCAGTTAGTAGGCTATATTCAAGATATTTCTGATAAAATGGACAGGGGAAGTCAAGTTGATAGTGTAGCACTAGATTTTTCAAAAGTCTTTGACAGAGTGTGACATAAAATGGTGCTAAATAAGGTAAAAACTATTGGAGTTGACAAAAAGGTGATTTTCTGGATAGAAGAATTCCTAAAAGGTAGAAAGCAAAACGTTAGGGTAGGAAAGGCAATATCAAAAGAAGTAGGAGTGAACAGGGGAGTCCCACAGGGTAGTGTGTTGGGACCATCGTTATTCGTTATTCTAATGAATGATTGTGTTAATGGTTTACTGTCAGAAGTTAGATTGTTTGCAGATGTCATAATGTTATATAAAAGGTTCAAAACAATAGAAGACTGTAAACAGGTGCAGGGTGATCTAGATAGGATAACTAGCTCGAAGAGTCAACATGGGCTGAAGATAAATGCAAAGAAGAGTCAGGTTATTAGGTACACAGATAAAAAGCTAAAGGTTGATTACAATTATAAAGTGGGAAGGAGCTACTTATTAAAGACTCGTAATGTAAACACCTTGGAATTACATTTGATAGCAAACTTAACTGGGCAGGACACATTGTACAGGTGGTAGGGAAAGGGTTCAGAATCCTTCACCCGTTGGAAAGAGTAATAAGGGGATGCACTAGAGAAGTAAAGGAATTGGGGTACAAAACTTTAGTCAGACCACTGCTGGAATATGGTGGTGTAGTTTGGGGTCCACATTTTGGGAATCAAATACAGGAGTAGGAGGGGGTGCAGAGAAGGGCTGCCAGATTTGTCTTTGGAAAATACTGCAGAACACTATCGGTAACTAATATGATAAAGGAACTGGAGTGGGATTCATTGGAGAATAGAAGGAGGGTGAAGAGAATCATGGGAATGTACAAAGCCTATACTGGTGATGAAGCATGGAAAGATATTGGTGGGAAAATTAAGAGAGATGCTTGGAAGGGTAAGGTAGACCATGACCACAACCTGGCTCATGATTTCAGGCATAAGTGTGTGGGAAAATTTTCTTTCGTATGAAAGGGTGTGAGGGACTGGAATAAATTGCCAAGAGAAGTGATGAATAAATTACCGGAATTAAAAGTAAAAATTAATAGAGGGCAAAAGTAGGTTGGAAGAGGAAAGGAAAAAGGGGTGTGTTGTAGCGTTAGGTGCCTGGGAGGGAGGTAAGGGTGAAAACCTTTTTACTTCCTTTTTTGTAATTCAAAGAAAACCCTAGGCCGCTAATTTATTGGGTACTCATACTGGCATACAGGTGAGGCTTATTTATTTTTAACGTTAACATATTGAAACATTTAAAAAGAACTAAGCAAAGCCTGTTCTTACAATTGTCAACATATTAACAAACAAACGAAGCATTAAAACACCATCACATTTCCAATTGATCTTGAAGCAAATTCCCAATATTAATTGGCAAACAAGAAAGATTCACACTTGGTTTTAAATGGAAGTTCCCTTCATAATAATAGGGAACCGTAAATCAAATACAATTATTAAAACTGTATCCGATTTCAAATGCCGGGCACCAGGATAATTTAAATTATCCACCAAGTGTGGCTTTAAGAAAGTCTGTCCCAGCTAGCCAATATTTGGGGGTGCTCATAATCATTCATAGATCGTTCAGGGCTGTACCCAATGACTGAATGAAAGTACCACACTGTACTGTAGAAAGATTACAGTGACGGCCATATGTTTCCCTCGACGGCGGAATTATTATTGCCCCTTGGCTATAGCGGACAGTGCACCACGTCCTTCAGTCAGCGAACTGAATGAGTGCACAGCGATCTCACAGTACAAGACGCTCCTATCGACCCTCGGGTTCGATGCCAAGACGGAGCGATCTCCAACCTCGGAAGATCCGCTCCTTCCAGTGTGAAGACTCGGCGTCAAGTGCTCTCCAGCGTCCGCAGGAAAAGCCTCCTCCCGTCGCTCGTGGTTCACATATAGCAAAAATTCACTGGCATTACAAAATGCATAGGATAGTCTGCCGTTGATTGGTTCTGCTGTTTTTTTGGCTCCTCCTACTGGCTGTGACGATAAGCGAACATTGTCTTTTTGGAGATTCGTGCGAACTCGGCCAGCCTCGGACTTATTCGTCAACTGTGACCTCCAAACTGCCCGCTCGGGGACCTGGGGTTGGAGACAAGAGCATTCACCCCGCTGTGTATTTTCCCGGAGCTAAGGGATCATACGCTTGACCAAATCCGTTAGAAAGGGTAGCTCCTCTCCATTGTCCCTGGCAGCGACCGGCCTGGCGGGACTAACTGGGAGGTCCCACAAACACTGACAATCCTCTCCGATAATTCCTTTCATTATCCCTTTTTATATATAAAAATATACAAACTATTATATATAAAAATGTACGGAATGACCCATATTTGGCCATTCTGCTATTAAGAGAGATTGCAACCGGAGCGGGTGCTCCATCGCAATTTTATCAATTATTATTATTATACCAGAATAAAAGGAGTAAACCATTTCTAAACACACCACGGTCCATGCGAGCGTAGCAGCGGGGAAATGCTAGTGAACTATATAATTTCGAGAGGTCACTCACTCACTAGCTCACTATTGACTGGAGAGCGGTGACGTTCTGTATTAGCTTTCACCCGCAAATTAACAGCGATCAAAGATTATCAAAAATTAGTGGTTATACGACCAGTAAATTTAATTGCCACAATACATTCATTAAGTTTGATTTTTGCAGTATTTAATTCTTAAAAAAATTTGCAAAAACTTTATGGATAAAGAAACATAGAATTACTTTTCAGTAACACGCCGCTAATGAAAGTAACATAAAAAACTTATTTTGCTCATGGCCTCCGCTGTAACGACGAATGCCAATTCTCATTCTGGCGCAAGCTAAATTTCAGTATGATCGAAACTTCCGGTAATATTGCTGTTTGACCAAAGTATAAACATTATAGTTTATTTTCTTTTTACGTGTTTTAATAACCACTTTTGTTAATGGTGTTTGTTCGTGTTCACTGTACGTGGGTTATTAGATTATTTAAAGTGGACAATATGTTACATAAGTGAGTGTTCTGTCAACTCATTTCATCGGAGTAGCTTTCATATTAAGTAACGCTCATAAGCTGACATCTGTAGTAACATGTCTAGCCGCTACATAAACGATGATCAAAGATTATGTCATGATTGTTTGGCCATCCTCAATAAATGGCAACGAGATGCTTTCGAAGATGATAGCATTGTCTTCAAAGTAAACAGAAATTCTTAAAATTTTGCAGAGAGAAACTTTAGGGTCAAATAAAAGTAAAGTGACTACGACATTTGAAACAATTATACAATAGCGCCATCGTCTCTGTCCATGTTTAATTCTTCTATCTTCATTTCTAAGTCCTTTCATACCCAAAAATTTTTTTACAGAAATGTTTTACTGAGGGAACCTCATGGTGAAACATACGTCAGCTTCGTATTTTAGCCAGATCAGATAAACCTGTCATGACCTTTGACCCTAAAACGAGAACTTACTATTCTAGACCCGTGACCATACGCAAAAAACGAGAACGGGCTTACAGTAGCTGCATATAAATTGGCACTCTAAACTATAATCTACTTTTATCTTTGATCTCTTTCTCTAGTTTCTTCTAGAAAGTAGAGTATATTTCACTCTTCTACTTTATTTTAAAGAGCGTCTAATGTAGGCTATTCCGCTATATTTTTTTTATCAATTATACTGCTTCTTTCCACTCGTTTACATCAACAGATTTTTCAGCATTTTTCTCAATATTAATCACACCGACGTTCTCTTGATGAATTATTTTCAGGCGTACATACATTAGACTGCACTCAAAATATCTTTATACATGCCTATACAATTTTTCTTAGCCATACGCCATAGTGGCTCAGTACGCTATTAATGCGCCGCACATTGGATCGGGAAGGTATAGCAGGGCATGATCGAATCTTTGTACACGCATACCGGCCGTCCTGGTTGTGGTTTCCGCAATCACCTAGGTTAAGGCCTGGACGGTCCCCACTCTCCGCTTCATAAACTACACATTTCACAAATAAAAAATAAATCCAGTGCACACGGAACATAGTTACACTTTTCGCTGACAGACAGACAGGGAGGCGCTAGGCTCAGCGAAAAGCCCCCCAAATCCCAACACGTCACATTCTGAAAAAAGCCGACCCTGAAATAATACTTTAGTATTTATATTTGTGACAATCATCATACATAATAAATTATATTCATATTTACAACCATAATTCCTGCCTAGCATGATGAATGTCTCGTACAAGCTCTAATGACATTATCACTAGTCAAAGCAATAAGACATTGGTGTTCGAAAAATATGTTATTTTATGACTTCACCTTTAATAACAACTGCCTCTTTGCCTACTTTATCATAGCATCTATTTCTTGTTTGGTTTTTCTTAATACCGGTGAAAGCTTTTTGTATCCCTGTATTTTGGCAGTTGCTCGTGTCCTCTACCTGATTTTATCCTGCATTTGTCCCATGCACTTACCTAACTTCTACATCTCCTTCCAATATTTACAACCAACAGTACTATCTAAATCAACACGAGCGTATATTAAAGAATATTAATAGCTGTAACAGAATCTCACAATTTTTCTTCTTCACAGCTCAGAGTATACTGTGGGCGCTAATGATCTATATGTCGACGATCCCTAAATCTTCAACAACAGCAACATGTAATAAAAAAGAAAAAAATATTTTGTAATTTGGAAACTAAAAATAAGTGATAAACAAACAAATATTTTTGTTAAAAAACAGGATTGAAATTAATTACCTCAATGTAAGTTTCTATGGCTGCTTAGTAGCAACGTCCGAATGATGAATGCATGTATGTGTGTAGTTCATTTTTACAATTATTAGATTTATTTAAGTAATAATATAATTTTAAAATATTAAAGATTTCCGCGACTGCACTCATATTCGGTAAACAGTGTGTGTCAATGTTGGTTTATTCTTTTCTGTTGTGTTTGATGTATGGAAATGGAAGTTTTGAATTTTTAAAACCACTTTTTTTAATCAACAAAATAACATTAATTTCTAACGTACGCGGATTGCTTCAATAGCTGGAGTAGGAACAATTTACAGGATTATGACAATTCCTGATTATTTCGTTTAAGTTGAACTAACAAGAATATTAAGAACCTTTACTGAGAGATACAGTGATTCTAAATATTATCCCTAAGATTGGAGATATGTACAATGTGATTAGTAGCTTGTAACGATTCGCTAAGCTCCCCATTACACATAACTTTTTATTGTATATAAAGTAAAGGAATAGAATATTTTTCCATTTCTTGGGATGTCCACTATATTTTCGAAAGATGCGCATGAAAGGGTGAGAGGCAAGGATTTTACGCTTCAGTTAAGGGCAGACGGGCTGGCGCCTTGTTGGCAGAATGGTAAGAGGATTAGGGGTTTCTGTCGGGCCCGCGGTAAACAGAATTCCTTCCTCCCGAAGGAGGCATCGGCTCTCGAAGATTGCCGAAACTTAACGTGGCGAAGAGAAGCACAGAATCACATGACGTCAGATGGTCAGCCAATCACAGGGAACATAGTACTAAGATTCGGAGAATTTTATGTTCTATGTCGTCTTCGAGCCACAAGAGGCGGAGTCAGAGTTTACCTCCGTGGCGGCAGAAAAAGATGAGGGCACTTCCTTCCTGACTTCCTTCCAGTCAGGAGCCCAGACGAGTCGTTGGCGACTTGGGGTCCATGTGTGCTGGGCCGACTTGTATCCTGGAGACCATCTGAGGCGCACTTCTAACTAGCGACTTGCCGCGTACTGCTGGCGTGGCCAGTTACGACGGTCGACCAGGCGGTCATCTCCGCCCAGCGCTACCTGCCGTGGAACGGTAATGTGTTTCTACGAAGCCATTCAGCCTGCAACTCACTTTGAAACTGTACCCTTAAGCGCATCTGAGATAAAGATCCTTGCTCTGATCTGATAAAACCACTGAGCTAGACTATGTAACTGTCGAATGACAGGTTAATCATTCGTGGCGTCCCAACCCATTAAAATTCATTACTGTTTGCTATCATCATAACTGGTAACATACTTTGTATTAGAATAATTGTGAGATTTTTAAAGTACAACTATACTTGTTTTCTTGCATTTAAAGGGCTCATTGTACGTCTGAGCGTTGCTTAGAAAATTGCACAACCTCTTGTTTATTAACGTAATGGTAAATACGCTCAGATTTGTAGATGCCATTGTAAAAATCTTTATTAAAATGTCTTTTTGTAACAGTTTTCAAATCCCAGAATCATCCAATTCTCATTTGAATAATTTACATTTTGATATTCAATTATAGTATCCTGTATAGCGTAATTAATTAAGAATTAATTAATAATTCTCTCCCCCCCCCCCCTGGTGATACGCTACAAGCTGAATCAGTAGTGTAAATTAATCTCTATTCGTTTTATGTTTCGGAGACTACAGATATGTTATTTGGAGAAAGAAATGCTACTACTTGATACATTCAGTTCTTCAAAAAGGTGAAAATTGCTAACGCCATTCGCAATGAGTAAGTCTCATGACAGATGGTATGTATTGAATTACCAGTTAACTGATGAACTGTATGTTTAACTGTTATGACCGAAGGGCTTTCAGAATCGGTAAAGTGTATCCGTGGAGGTTTCGTGAACGAAGTGCTCTGGATACTGTAGTGGTGTAGCTTGATGGAACTTCATGGTATAGGAAAATCAATAAAATGTCGACGTTGCGTGTAACGATATTAAAGGTCAGCAGTTATCAAATGGACTTTATGATCACGTGACTGTACAGGCTGTATTGAGCGCTATAAAAGAGTTAAAAGTAACTAAACTAAGGAATTCGTTAATATCAGATACCATCCAACCATGGGAACAGTAAAATCGTTCGCTGAATTACATCTTCATCAATAATGTGAACCAGCTCGCGATTCTGTCGTTTCTTTGCTGCTCGGTGGCATCAAGTCGTCTCTGCATGCGTTAATGAGAAGCCGTTCGATCCATCTTGCTTTGTTCGCCTTTTGATTTATATAGTGTCTAAGGTCTTGCGCTTGCTAAGCACTACAAACACAGAGACTGAAATACAGTTGGTTGTTGAGTAAATAATCTACGGTGAACGTCAATACTAAAGAAAAATAATTTTAATACCAGTCAGAAAAGGCTACAGTCACAAAACTGAAAATTATGTTAACAATATCTCTTTAAAACGAATATATTTTAAATTTATAAACATATGCTAATTTACAAATTACATCCAAATTTCAATTATATGTACGAGTATAAAAATCAGTGGGTAACACTATATGAGACAGCCACTCCAGCTAAAAAAAAAAAATTGCAATGAATCTTCCTAAAGTTTCAAAAATTTTCAAAAAAGTGTTGTCACAGTATGTTTATGTCCGATTCCTGAAATTATCTATCGAATGATATAATAAATGTAAAATTTCCAGAAAGATTGCTGTAGCTTTTGTAATTTTTTGGAAGCCTTATGTATAAAAGATTTTTCGGACCAATAGTTTTGTAAATAAAGGAGGAAATAGATTTCCTAGTGATTTTCCTCCAAAGAATGGAGCAGAACGACGAGGAATAAAATAATGAATAATCCAAACATTTTCGGATTGTGATCTTTGTTTTCATTTTTATAAACATTAGCTAAAAGAATTACCTTCAAATCCCCAAAAAGTTCGATATAGCTACTTTCATACCAATTATTATTTAAAGTATTGTATTAAGTTATAATCATCTCAAGGGTAGTAAGAACTGATACAATGCACAATTACAAAGTTACAAGTTGCAAGTTCCAGAAATTGTGAGGTTGCACGCACACAAAAGAACGGTTAGAGAATTAAGATGTAAAATATGCAAGCTATTACAAAACAATACAAATTGCATTCAGAAAATTGTCGATTTGGGTTTTCCATGGTTTCCCCAAATCACTCCAGGTGAATGCCGGGATGCTTCCTTCAAAAGGCCATGGCCGAATTCCTTCCCATTCCTTGCCCCCATCCTTTCCCGTCTCTAAAGACCACGTTGTTAAAAAGGGACGTTAAACTGTTAAAAAAAAAAAAAAAAAAATTTGTCTCACTGAGCGTTTGGTCTTTGGTAAGATTTGTCTTGTGCACCTTAATATGTCATGAGAGTTTGATTTTTGAGTTCCACATTGAGCACCTAGGTTCCCCCATGATAGTAGTAACCAGACGAATGCTAGCTCCCAGACCTATATAAACCAATTTGGTACTAATCTCAGTTTTCACCTCAGCAAATTTAATTGTGACATGGACAAATGACAGCGAGGCACTAGATCCTGTCTGCTGCTACAATATGGAAATGTTTGCACAAATAATGTCTTCTTCATCCCCTTTTCCAAATATTTTGGGGTCGATCGCCCTCGAAGAGTTTTGCTCATCGTTGTCATGGTCTAATCTGGAGCTTTGATTTTACGGCCCCGTGCAACTGCAGACGCCAAGCATTTTATAACTACTGCTACGTTGTACTACTACATGTACTAGTACATGTACTAATGGGGAAATGAAGTGCTGACATCTGTCTGCGAAACGTTCTCTGTGTGATAAGTATTTTGTTGTTGTTGTTGTTTATGAGGCAGAGACAGGGGATCGTATTGGCATTGTCCTTGATGGCTGCGGAAAGGAAGGCCACTACGGGGGAGGGGGGGGGGGAGTTAGGGTCGTGCCCGGTCCTTTGTACTTCCCCGATCCAGTGTGCGGCGCGTCAGTGACCTAAGCCACATTGGCGGATGTTTACAAAAACAATGTAACTATGTTTAAAACTTATAAACCAGTTCTGAATTAAAATACAGATACTTTATCTTCAATACTCCTCCTCAGTATGGAAACGTATAGTTGGATGAGATTTTAAGTAAGAGCTATAATAATTATACAACTGAAAATTTATAACCAATATTTACTTCTGTCTAAAGTATATATCTCACTATATTGCACACCAGGCATAACACAGATAGGATCGAAACATCTATTGGAAATACTAGCTTCAAAAAAGCCCACACCGTGTTCCTGGGTATGAAGGACAAGTCGATAGCGATGTCAGCGGTGCCCTGTCATAACCATGCATTTTGCGCCGTCGTATTTTTGGGCACATTCCGCACTTGCCAGACGCTGGACCCCTGCCAGACTACAGCTCGTTCACACTTCGTGTCCATTCAGCGAAAGAAGAGCACTTAAAGCGGTATCTGTGTCCTCTTCACTTGTCATTTCTGCTAACGGGCAGGAAACATAAAGTGCTTGCTGGCTTCGTCGCAGCGAAGATTTAACTGTGCCAAAGAAAACTGTGGAAAACTTCTGATCTATCCACGAATAACACTACACACTTTAATTTCCACTTAGCGCACAAAAAAAAAAACTTTAAACATAATTGAAGATAGGGAGAATGATAAATTGTATGAAATTGCAACAAAAAATTAAAGAATCTCTAATGCAGGTCTTAACTTTTTAGGAGTGAAAAAATCTGAAATGAATGCTTTATACTGATACCGATACGCGATGGCGCGTCTGACGCCGAACACTAGGCTCGCGGTACCCACACTAAAATTCGCTCAAAAATGTTACACAGTTCGTATTATTTTGATGTTTTGAAAAGAAAAGAAAATCTGTTTTGATTCGTATCGCCCTTGTGTAAACACACCACTCTTTGATAAAATATTTCTAATTTTGTTCTGTCAAATGAATTTCAGTATATCTTTAATTATTATAGGGTTGCTGAAGTGTTATTTTACATTTTATGTGTTGTTTGAAATGGAACTGTACAATAAACTTTACTAGGTTCATTTTAAATGGTTTTCCAGCGAGTTTTCAATATCCAGAAGGGCACTAGTGAGCGATTGGAATCTTTTAAGCAGGACGAAGCATCTTTCCCTGACCCTACATAAAGAAAAGTGACAGGACTGGAGCAAAAGGAAACAAAAAATAAAGATCATCATGGTGTTTGTTTTTACGCGCCAGGTGTAGTTTGTTTTATCAATTAACTAGCAGAGTTCCCGGCGTTGCCAGGTTTAGTTGGGGTTGATTTACCCATACACTGTTTTTATTAACGCATTGAGTAACATGTACCAAGTATTTCATACAATTTGCTCCATCAATTACCGGAATCAAAGCATACCTAGATTCACCCGCACCCTACCAAGAAGGTGGCTTTAATTTGATTTACCCGTACACTATTGTTATTCGTCTGAATAGATTTATACTTACTAAGCTTAACTGATTTCGTACCGGCCATTTCCGGTACTAAACTAAACGGTGATTTAGCAACACAGTTCTAAGAATGGGATGGTTTAAATGCTTTGATACGGAATGTCAGTTTTCATTTTAGTCCAGGTTACATTTCAACCTAATAAAATTTGCTAATGTTGCTTCCTGAAAATCGATACATTACGCACATTATTACATACTACATACATAAAAATGTATCTGGAATGTGTCTGTTCATTCCGGCATCATGCAAAAAATACATATTTTAAATGGATTTTCAAAATTTGAAAGTTTGGGTTAAAAAATAAAATTTTACGTAGTCTTAAGCCGTACGACACTTTTATTTTACGAATAATCAAGCATTATGCGAAAACTGCTGAATCGATTTTAACCGAGTTTTCGTAGCGTCAAACATTAGATGTGTCTCATTGTGCTGACTCAACTGCCGCTGAAGCTAAAAATTTTATCATTATGTTATTTCATCTTGCACTGTAGCTCAAAATTAAAATTTATTCCGTACCTGTCTAGTTGAATATCAGGTATTCAGAGTTGTATATCAAGTATTCAGAAATAAGCGAGAAATGAAAAAAGAAATTCTTTCGATTTATTTCAGGGAGTTACAGACTGTGGCACCATGGTTATCATAGAAACTGCATTACTATAAATTATGAAATGAAGAAAAGCTGCTTTGTTGTCCTAAACTGTTTTTATTTTCAACACTAAAGGCTTAATACAACATTCTATTTATATTAAAAACCATCAGCCTACGCATTAATTATTAGAATGATTACTTTCAGCTCCAAACGCTAGATATTTTTGTCTGACATTCGATATATCGAGAACTTAAACAGATTATAATACTATTGAAAGCTAGATTATGTCAGAAACTCAAGTGGGTAGTGCAGAATGTAATACGAAAACGTTCAGTTTTCTTAAACCGTAGGGTCTATATGATAGTCAAAGACATTGTTGCTGTGCTACAGAGATTGGGATAAAAAAAAATCTCTGTTGTTTTTTTAGTTATTTATTTCTCGCATTCAATACGGATATCTACGGCGTTTAAAAATTGAACATCTCGAATTAAAGGAAAGAATATTTCAAATTTTGTTTAGTGTGGAATATGCAAAATAGTTATTATTGTAAACTGCCCTTATTGCTTTCATTAAAGGCTGTGGTCAGAGACATTATAGTTGTGTCTTTTGTGTGGACTGCGGAGTATGTAACATGTAGTGATTCAAACTTTGGTATGTTTAATTATAAGTTCAGAATTTCATTTAAATCTCCGGAATGATGTAATGCTGAAATATGACATACCAAACAACTGAACTGAGATTGTAAGCTTCAAAACTGTGAAAACCCCATCGAAATCTGCTCAGTAGTTTCTGAGTTCATATTTTTCAAATTTATGCGGTTTTCGTTTTATAGATATAGATAAAGAATGATGAATGAGATGAGGGTAATGTTTTTAGTAACACTTCAAGAAGAAAAGGATCGCCTGATTGTACCTGAGAAAGAGGTTTTCCCAATAATTTATCATTTGCAGGAGTGGCTAGTGTCACCATTTCATTTAGAATATTTGTTACTGTACTAAAGTATATAAAGCAAATATCTGTCGTGCTCATTAAATACATAATAATTTTGAAGACAGGCTGTTAAGAGAAAACAGCACAAAATGTCTTCCGGAATTAATAGGGAAATAAACCATGTTCCTCATAGGCGGAGAGTGGGGTGTCAAGAGAAAAGTAACGTCAGGCTACATGGGGGGGACTGGACGGAGGTTCCAAAAGAGGCAGGTTTGAAGTCCGCTCTCAGCTGTAATGTTTACATGCTATTAACCTGACTTTCACCTATGGCAATGCTCCTGTTTGTTAATATTAGGTACGCTAAAACGCTCCGTGGTAAGAATCCCATGTGTCTCCCTTGCTATATAGCATTATCGGGTTTTAAGTTAAGGTAGCCACGCGGCAAATAGAAACTCGTTCATTCGGTGGTCGAGATACTATTCGTGGTCTCCCGCCGAATAATGCCTTAAGCATAACTGCTATAAATATCGGTAAATGTGATCCAAGAAAATTAGCAAAGAGAATAAAGAATTTGAAGAAAGAAAAAGATAAAAAAGTTTAGAGGTTTTATAATAAAAAGCTTAATAACCTGTAAAGGTTGAATAAAATGACCGTTTCTTTTTGGAACAATACAATAAACACGATCCTTATATACTGTATGATACAGTACGTTGATATGTTCCACATTTATCGAACGTGGTGGGTGAGAGGTGAAAGTCAGGCCTCGAATTCTGGAGTACACGGGTTCGAATCTCCGTCCGGCCACCCAGGTTTGGATTTTCCCAATTTTCTCCAGGTGAATACGGGAATGCTTCCTTCAAAATGCCAAAAAGCCAATATCCAAAAAAAAAAAGGTTCCTCAGTTGAGTTTAAAGAAATGAGTTAACTTGATAACCTCACTTTACTGGGTGTCAAATTGCTGAAGACTTGTTTTGATCATCATCAATAGTTATATCTATTACACATGACATATCTTCCAGAATCATGAAGGATGATTAAACTGTGTTCATATCAAATAAATATGATATTGGTATGGTGTATGAATAAGAAATTTATTTATTGCTCAATTAATCTTTTTATAGTTAAAAAACATTGCAAGATTGTGAAGATCATACGTTACACAAAGCTTGTTTAAATGAAATGGTTAAATCGGTTTGAAGCAAATGAGTAACTCAGAGTCGCTATTTACTGCTGGAATTATTGCAAACTTCTTCCATATGTGATGTAGTTTTAGCATATCTATCCGTTGACTCGCCAGAACTGCTATGTCGGCGCACTGCGAAGAATGGCCTCATATGTGGTTGGTAGCGGGTGACGGCCCCCACGCAGTCGACCATTGTACCACCACCAAGATCACCGCTCCGCCGCAAGTTCCAAGTCTCAGTACCTAGTGCCAGTACTCAAGTCTAGCTTAGCGTCTCATCCTTCTTCGTTCGACGAGAGGTCCAACGATGATCGTTCAACAATCTCGTTGCTCAGCAATGTTTTGCTCTTATTTAGAATCATCAAACATTTTCAAAACATACCAGAATTTTGTACTGTGGATGTCTAGAACCTCGCACCCCTAGTGATCATGAATATCAAATACTTGGTACTCGTAGTTTTATTAAAAAATAACGGGCTACATCAGGTACTGGTAGAATTCTTATGTAGTGACAAGAATCCAACTAAACGACTTTCTTTGCTAGACCTGGCTTAAATGGTATTGCAGATATCAAACCGCTGCGTCGCGCAAAGATTACCTGGCCGGCGAACAGGTATCTGTTATTCTAGTATCGGCGTCTACTCCCTACGTCCCTTTATGCTCTATTGTCCCTGACGCTGCCTCGCACGCAAAAATTAAATCCTTGCATATAGTTCGTCTTTTTGGTGAAATGCAATATTACTAGAAGAAAGTTGTGTGTTGAAGTATAATGTCTCTTCTTAGATTTGGGGTCTTCTACGGGTGAGAAAAGAAACTAGTAGAGGAATCTTAGACAAAGAAGAGTCAGGATGGTGGGTCATATTTTAAGACATGCGGGATTGGTTAATTTGTTAGCGGAGGGAACAGTCTAAGCAAAGAAATGCAGATGTAGACAAAGATTAGAATATGTGAAGCAAACAATTGAAGATGTAGGTTGTAAGTTGAAGATGTTAATGCAAGATAGGAAGAAATGGATGGAGTATTGCACCAAACCAGTCTAGACTGATGACAGGGGGAAAAAATGGTTAGCGCTAAGCCAATTGATATAAAAATGTAGCGAGAGAGTATTTCGGTCTTGGTGTCAGATCCGAATGCCAGAGCGATGTTAGCTGCAGACAATGGCGTTGGTTAGCAGCGTTTAATGTTGGTGAGCATGTCGCCACTGCCCCGACGGATTGTTGTCTGGGTGCCAGACATCCAGCTCCATTGTGTTGCCGGCGCAGTATCAGTGTCACGGCCGTTGTCTAGTGATTTGCGGGACAATCAACCACTACAGTGACAGGGACGTGCGAATGGGTGCACTGTGCGTTGCTGACCTTCGGGATAGCCCCACTAGTAATGCTCCATAACGTAACGTAAGCTATAGTGGTGGAGAGTCAGTTCAACGCCTTGTGATGATATATTATATATATATTATATACTAATTATTAATTTATTTCCTCCAGTATCCTGACATAAACTGCATTCTTATATACTATCAGCTGCTATAAATAAGCATGGTTAAAACATTTCTGCTTTTCTTTATTAAGATTTTACGGCTTGGCATTGAGGCCATTAGAGCCTGAAAAAGATTGCGGGCAAGAATATGGTCTTCTGAAAACCAATCCTAACATTTCCCTGGAACAATTTCGTGGATCCATGAAAACTAAATCCGTACCATCCGGAATGAGAGACCAGGATTGTTTCTGATAACTCCTTTCGCCTAAGCATTAACCATATAGTCGTCCGTAAACGGTTTTCCATGTGAATACCGACATGATTCCTTCAATCGCAGTGACGGAATTTGTTAGCATGCTCGCAGTAGAGACGTAAGTCCTCCTCCAGAAAAGAAACCACTTCGAAGTTTTATATGGTTTGTAAAGGTACAAGTAATTAAAATAAAACCACAGCCATACAACTTTCTAGATTTCTTTTTTATGTTTTATTTTTATATTGACGAGGCCAGATATCGTGATTCTTGCTGAATACAAGTATTCCTGATGACCAGCTTTACCCAGGTTACAGCGTCTTTAATTAATGTATGGCAAAAGTATCTGTAGATTCATAAAACCTGACTTTTACATCACTTCATACTTCACGCTGGATGGTTGCATGAATCGATTAATGATAATGCAAATAAATTTTACACAATTGCTACGTGATCTGCAGTTCGTATTCATTCCTGAATGATCGTTCCTAACTCCCAGAGTCAGAAATACTGCTTCCAAGTGCCAAACATTTGCTGTATGCATTATTATCAAGTTTAATCCCTGGAGGGTTCTCGGTTCGGTTCAAGCGTCTTCTTCATTTGCTCCTGTATCCTCATCTATTGACAGCTTCGACGTCACTGGAGGTTGCAGAATATAAGACAGGAGCTTTCTGGAAGAGGCAAAGACACCAACTCGTGTACTGAAATGTTCCATCAAAAAAAAAAAAAAAAAAAATTAATGTCTTATAAATAATCTTATTTGCATTTGTATTGTTCTTTCCCTTTGTCTTCTTTCTCATTAATTCTTCGTTTTATATATTGGCTTTGAATACTTTCATACTTTAGCTACGTCGTATTTCGATTGAACAACTAAAAATAACAGAAACAAAATAACTTATTAAATGATATCGCCTACTATTAATATAGTTTTTACAAACTTATATCATCTTCATCCCTGCCCTAACGCAGGTTTTTTACATAGCTGCTCTCGATGCTCTGCCGTCGTCCGCCTTTCTCTCCATTTCCATGTAGTTTCCGTTTCCTTTCATATTATCTGTGATCTTGTATCTTCTTCTTAGACAAACTTGTAAAAGCCTTTCTTATCCAAGATGTAATTCAATATATTCAAATTAATATATTTAAATTAACAGTCTCCCCGTTTCAGATTTTTTTTCCTTTCATAAATAAGCTCCTAAAACACATTTATACTATCGCTACAGACACTTCATGATTCTCAAATAACAAAATAAATATTACAGTCACTATTCAGTGCACCCCCTCCAACTCCAGTATTTGATACTCATAATGAGGGGTTCCATGTCATCCTATATGGCCCTTGCCCCCAAAGATACTCCCTCCGACTCCGAGATATTATTGTCGGCTTCAGTATGAAAAATCGTTGCAATTAGTTGCGTTTTCACATATCGACTTTGATGGTTCTGATTTGTCACCTCACAGTATTTATGTACGATGTACGTACATATAGGATAAAATCTATGCTTCCTTGATATTTTCATTTGTGTATTTGCAGAAGAACTTTTTTTGTACGTCAATAACAGGAGGACACGATTCAGTGCAGCAACGGAAAACTTTGAGTATTAAAGATTAGTGATAAGACTCACGACAAATACCATCTACATGGATAAGGATAGACTGTGCACAGTGCAATTATGGTTGTTTGTAACACCACCTCAGCTTCCTCCGATCTCCCCAAGACTATTTCTCAATCTTATATAACCCTCCACAACTTAGTTACCTGAAAGATTGTCTTTACTCGATTCAATTACCAAGTCCTCTTGGCTTCTACCTCTATGGTACAAAATCCCGTCTCTGCTTCCTTCAATTACAGCGGAATCTTAATATATCTGACTGGTTCACTTCACCCATTCAGAATGACTCCGACTTTCATTAACCAGTCAAATCAATTCATACCGCATCAACGAGCGAAAATTTACAGCGCCGGTATGTGCTATTGGTCTGAGCAAATTTCGCCGATATTATGCTATTAACCATCTCACCATGACTGTCTGTACACACGTCCGTACCCTTAGGTTGGCAGCCCCGCATAATACCATTCATTAGAATCCCATATGTGTCACAAGGCGGGAAGGCCAACTGTATATTTTAAAAATCTCATTTTCCCAGGAGTCTTTTTTTTTTAATGCACTGCTTACCTTTTTGGGTTATATGATGCGTTTTTCTTACTGCTAATGACAACGTGTCGGACCAACCTTGCATTAGTGGCAAGAAAAACGCATTGCATTACTCGAAAAAACAAGTAAGTGCAATTTTTCAAAGCTATATTAGCTATAGTTCTCTGAGCGAACCCATGAGAGACGAAGAATTGCTATATAAGGACAACATTTTTCTCGGCGTTGAGAAATTATATAATGTTCTCGAATTACCAGCCGAGAGAACAAGGTGTTTACACACGACATTTTGGCGAACGAATCCTGTGTCGCTATCTTCTGTTGAAGGATGTGGTCTCTTTCGATTGTTAGAAGTAGTCCGATTACCTGGAACGTTACACACTTGCTACATAATTTCTGAATATGAAGATAACAAATGCATCTGCACATAATGATAACTGTTGCACTTTAAGATACTGATCTAACGAAGAAGGATAGGTATATTAATAGTTGAAATTCGGTGTCTAGAGTGATAGTAATGAGACAAAAATGCTTGAATACTTTTTTGTAATTCATCTCACACTAGTGTAACAATACTGTGTTCATAATGTTTTTTGTCTGCTTTTATAAGGTTTTTTTTTTTTTTTTTTTTTTTAAGTTAATTAAGTTTTTTTTTTTTTTTTTTTTTTTTTTTTTTTTTTTTTTTTGTAAACCAGGAATGGCTCTCTTCACGATCATTCTATTGGGGAAGATCTGAATTTTGCCATTTCCTGAGAGACAAAACGAAAAAATTCTGACATACATCATGACAAAACAGGAACACGTCTGGTTTAGTAAGATAAAGCTACTAAGCGATTTGAGTCCGGTTGGTCTTTTGAAGATTATGCTGCTGATCTATGTTAAATGACGGTTGATTTTATTGAATGCTTTTTTAATGGAATCCCATAAATAATGTTACTTCGAGGAATTTAGCATGATGACAGCACATCACATCTGTATCCCAGCTTGATCTTCAGAACCAAGTTCATGGCAGATCACTGGTTTGTCTTATCTCCTCTGTTTGTTCTCTTACTACATTAAGTTTGTTCCGTAATCTAACCTGCTGCATACCATATCTGTTTCAAGAAATTTTATTGAACGTTACACACATTACATTATTATTTTTCTCTCTCTTTTTTTTTTTCTTTCGTCGGCTGAAAAGCGTGGATAGATTTACTAGCGAAAGTATCATAAGGGGTTATTAAAACTACCACAATTTTATCATTATATCAGGAAGATTGTGAAGCATGGCTCATTATTTCAGAATGTCTTGACAGATAATCGCGGTATGTAACGTGAGTCTGTTTCATCAAATAATCTGACATTTCAAGTCGATCAGCAGTTTACTGCCACATTAGCCATTTATGTCCTGCATTAAGGTAAAATTCAACGTTAATGTTTTTGTTATGTAAAACGAATCAACATGATACTAGTAAACCAGCGTCCAGATTTTAGTTTTTCAAATGAACAATCATAGACTCAGTAATATTTATGTATACTAATGTTCGTAGTGCGTCGATGATTATGATCATTGTGGTCGGCGTTATTATAGGTTATCTTTACCTGCCGTTTGTAACACACATTTTGTTTGCAAGTAACATAAGGAAAATCTCTCGAAAAATCTAGGAAAATCCCATTGAGAAAATATGAGTGACAGTCCCTTTTATTGGGTAGCTTATACAATGAGCGAGCGTCTGGACACTTCGATCGTGTCGGATCAATGTAGAGAAGGTTCACGACTGAGTAGCTTGTCAAAAACATTTCTTACATTTGTTTTCTCTATAAATACATGGGGAATGACGAAACATGCAGATACGTGATGTAAGCGGAACACTACAAATCTGTTACAGCTATTCACTTGAGTGCCTAACATTCATGTTTGACACATGCAATGCATAAGCATTAGCTATGTTAATATATCTCCATCTGATAAGAACGACTCGTTATGAACTGCAAGTTGTCATGACCACGTGCAGATTCGATTACCGTGGAGGCTTCCCTGGGAGAGCACTTAGAAGTTTGTTGGAATATTTCTACGTAATATTTTAAATCAGATCTGCCAATATATCGTTCACTAATAAGATGCTATTCTAAGTTTTATTGACCTGTGTTTGTTGAAAGATGAGGCACATCAAAGTGAGAGCATGGATGACTATTTAGACATAGTCAGAGTAAAACACAGTCTAATACCACCTGGACAGCTGTAATGAAAAATTTATACTTCTTCAGCGTACAGAGAAAGTACGCTTCGGAGACCAGTACGGCCCTGTGCTCGGTCCCGTACATTCCGAGAGACGGGCTTACCGACGGCCTTCATAAAGCAATTGTATTTCTTTCTTTCATGTTTCACGCCTCTTCTACGCCAAAGTCATTAGAGGCGGGAAAGGTCTGGCAGCAAGCAACAAGACGGAATTAGACCATGGCCTTTAGAAGGAATCATCCTGAAATTAGCCTCAAGTGATTTGGAAAAGTCATGAAAAACCAAAATCTGGATGGCCGGACGGGAATTCGAATCACGTACTCGCGAATGCGACGCCAGAGCGTTACCGCTCACTCCCCACGCTCGGTGAAAGCATTGTACAGCAAGTCTTAAAATTGTTTAAAAAAATAAATCTGTAATCACGTTGAGATCATTTCACATTTTCTTCAGTTGGGAAAGCCATATCAGATATTTTATTTTGAATTATTTATAAAATATTATTTAATATAAAATGTCTGCTTCAAATAATCTAGGATCTTTTAACCAACAGATATTAAAACTGTGTATGATTTTGGTATTTAAATAATTAACGAAAAATTAAGAATTTATATGTTCCCACCCCATTTAAAGATTTTTATAATTAGTTGCACGCTAAGCATAGACCAAATTAAAAATTTTCTTTGAAAAATTAGTACACAACGTTGTATCGATATTTCGACAGATATCCGGACATGGTCGCGGTGTTGGTTTCTTTTAAGTGGAGTTAAAAAAAAAAAAATCTGTGAACAATTCTTACCATATTAGCCTGCCATATTAAGATGTAAATATGGAAATCTAATAAGGTAGAATAGTTGTAAGTGTAAAAATTATATGAAGATCAATTTCTTTTGCTATAGTTTTACGCCTCGTCGACGTCGAGGTCATTAGAGACGGGAAGAGACAGGGGACAGGGGGCGGGAAGGAATCGCCAATGGCATTTTGAAGGAACCATCCCGGCATTCGCCTGAAGTAACTTGAGAAAACCGTGGAAATTTGGATGGCTGGACCGGGATTCGAAACGCACGTTCTCCCGAACGTAATGTTTCTTTGGAAATTCCAAAAATAAACGTCATAGCAACATGTTTTACCTTAGTATTGTAAATATATTATGTGACCCTTTCGTTGAGTCGTAACTCTTAAATGACGTATCGTGAATTACATTGCTTCCTACAAATTTTAAGTCAGTTTATTTCATCATCTTCAAAATTTTCCGCTACTATTTACAAAATGCATTACGCTATCGTGTGAACCAAATATTTCTGTGAGAAAGTGTGCGTCCATTCGTTGAATCTACTCGTATTGCATCGTTAACTCTTCTTGATGTGGTCCTACGAATAACTGATTGTTGCGTGGAGGCTTACACGTTATTCCGTCGTCTAGTGTAGTTGTGTGCTGGTTCCATTTTATTGCCCACTCCCTAGCTTAGCGTACCAATAGCGCGATGCATTTAGTCAGGGGCTGACGTCCAGAGCTAACAAACGGCAGCGGAGTACGGCCGCGGCCGGTCCCAATCCACTGTCGTATTTCAGGCAGCCGCGCTGCCCCGCAAGCGGCTACACTGGTCGCCCCGCCAGCTAAAAGCGGTCTGCCCTCGCCCACGCCCCTCCAGCAGACACCTGCTAACTGTGCCTTGCCTCCTCTCCTATTGTGGCACCTCGGACGCAGCAAGTAAGGTAACACAACCTGGCACTTTCGGATAACCTATGTTACATTTTAGCAACACCGCTTCTTACCCAACTTACTATTCCACGGACCAATTATCACTTTTATGGGAAAACACAAAGCTAAAGAACTCCAAGACTGTCTTTTGATCTGTATAAAAATCGGCATAAAGACACTTTGGAATTAATATTGACTGGAAATTAATTTATGGCAAAAACCGGATCTCACTGTCAGTTATTTATATTTCCCGTCGGTAATTTCCATAAGTGCAGTTCCTCTCACAGAACACGGGTAATTTTTTTTAACGTCATTCATGTTCACACAGAACAAAGGAATCCGAGCACTGTTACCATTATGATGAACACCCTTCTAAGAACAAACAAGCAATAATTATATTTAAATATTACGTTTTCCATCATTATGCCTTTCTCCCTGAAATTTGAAGTTATGTATAGCGTGGGTTGCAGCCTGGTCGCCCATGAAGAAAGTAGAGATAGAGTATTGTTACCAACCAGAATAATGCAAACCATATTGCTTTTTTCTCCCTCGTCGACTAGTTTTCTTTTAGAAGTGCATGCATTTGTTAATTTCGTAAATATGATTAACTCTGCTACTGTGTGGTAATAAGCTGAAAGGAAGATTTAGTCTGGATAGTATGCTATTCAGATAACTGACGCCAGAACGTGTACAGTGTTTATTGAATAAATATGTTGGAGGTATCACAAATTAACTATTGTAATGTAAAATCCCTCCTGCTTCGAGTAATAAAATGTTTATGTTAAAGCTTACTGAATGTTTGTAAATTACATTAACAAATACAGAAAATAAAATGAATAGATAGCAGTCGAATGTTAGGATATGTTACAGTATACAAAAAATAATTACTTGTGAGCAGCAAATGGACAAATGGGTCGCGTAAATTCTAAAGAGCCTCGTTTCCATGTCGAAAGCTAAAAGATTTAAAAGGAATAACGATTTTTGCTTTTCGGGGATGAAAGGAAATTATTTCCGCTTGACCGATCCCCGCCGCCGCCGCACAGGATCGGAGGCTTGTGAGGTTCGACAGGATTTTCCCGAATCCTGATGCGGGCAGCAGCCCAAGAACAGCAAATTCCTCAGACAGTGGGCGGCAGGTCACGCCTTAATGAAAGCATATCACAATATGTTAGAATACCGAGTGGTTATATTTAAATGACTGGTCACACCACTAACTGCAAAATTTCACTCCGTCTCCCGAGGAGGAATAAGCTTCCTGAGGGGAGCGAGAGACGGGAGTGAGCTGATAGACACTGACTCGGCTTCACGAGTGGAAGTGAACAGAGGACGACTGCGAGTACATCGAATTCGCGATGTATTCATGTTGGTCCTACGAGGCAGCCAGGATAAGGAGAGCGTAGCGTCAGACGTGTGTCTAACTTCTTTTAATTGTTTTACGCTGCGGCATTAATATTGCAGGGTATCGCAATGCGTAATACATGTTCGTAGAGTCTAGAAAGTCCTCAGGAAGCCACCGGTCAACAACTTGCCTTTTTTATTACTAATGTAAAGATCTGAAAATTAATACAATTTCTCGACTGTATTGTTTTTGTCGAAAACTGGAGTAATATTTGAAATCAATGGTAACTTTAGAAACAATTTTTGGTCCGGTAAAGTGTTGAAAAATTTTGTACTACCTCAAAATTAATATAATTACTATTAAAAAAAATTAAAACAACGTAGACGACAAAAAGTTGCATCAGTTTTGATATCTTTATTACTTTATTGATAAGGAAAGAAATGCCCGGCATGTGTCATTGCATTAAGGCGCCATGGGATCGGCGAGATACAACGGGCCCCAGTCCTGGAACCAATTAATCATGTTATCCTGATTGTTTGTTTTACTCTGTTTGTCGCGTTAACTTAAGCGAATGATGAGACGGTGACCATTCTCCACCTTAAAAACTACACATTTCACAAACAAAACTATACTTATCATAAAGAACACGACCTACATGTTTTTCAAATAGATGGTAACACAAAATTGCACCCTTGCATACCTAAAAATTCTGATTCCAACTGTGGTAAAGTCTCCGGCCGTCCCCTCCCCTTTATAGTGGCTGTAACGAGAGAAATAGAAGAGAAAGCAAGTCCCGGCCGGAACGAGAACTCGGGACCGTCAATAGTCTAGGCAAACGTCGTCTCCGTTGCGGCACAAAGCAGCTCAATAGAAACTGTTGCATCTTAGGTACTAGTCATTCGACAGAAAAATAGAATATGGTAAAATTCATTTTTCTCACAAAATATCGCGTAGTTAATTATTAGGCTTCACAGGAGTTATTTTTTAGTGTTGGAGAGTGGCTTCTTCGTAATTCTATTAAAATCCTTTAGATTCAGATCTGACACTCTCCTTGTGGGCGCCACGACCAGCAACGGCTACGAGCGTCAATCTTCAGTGAAGAGAGCAAGGGCGACCAGGCGACGGTAGAAGGTATCACATTACCAATAAATAGCGAACATTATTCTACACGAACTACGTTTTGCCAATCTTGAGATGATTGTATGTTGCAAAAGCTAGCTGGAAAATTCACCAACAATACATGCAAACAGGTTTGTGTAAGGATGAATGTAGTATAGTTTTTCCTTTACTGCTTCAGCAGGCTGTAACTAAACTATTTGAATGATTTCATGATGATAAATATTTTATTTATGTTAGCAGTAATGAAATAGTAGCCAATTAACTCCAATGATTCATAATTATCTTCTATCTGTTAATAAATAAAAGAATGGATATTATTCTGTAATATCATTACTTTCACACCAAAAGTGTTATATCAGTGTTAAGATCTGGGAAAACGACTAGTAACAAACAGTAACTGGTCAGAGATTCCTACTGCTCATGTTCCTTGAAACACCATCTTAACAACCATAGTTGTGACAATATCTCAAAACTATTGATCAATGAAGTGTGTTTATATCAGATGCTTTAGTAGTGCAAGGGAATGAAGATATATACACTATACAAAAAAACATATTTTATGAGAAGGAGTAGTTTTGATACCGTTAAACGTATTCTACTACCGGAATTCTACAAAAATGAATGGATACTTTTTTTTTAATACCTTTGTAATTGAAAGAAGCCAACACTTTCAGTTAAGACAGAACAGCTTACTAGGTTGCCGTATATAAGGAGATCCCTCAACTAATGGCAGTAGTCACTTGGTAGTGACATCAGAGAATATGATCGATGAAATGTTTTTTTTAGAATCGAATTTACTCAGCAGTATCTTAAGAAAGATTTGTTCATAAGGAACGCTGCGGAAAAGTGAAAGAAAATTGGAGAAGTAAGCAAAAAATATTACTCACCCCATTGCTTTGAATTTAGAACTTTTTAATTACAGTTTTTTTTTTTTTTTTTTTGTAACAGTTTAACGTCCCTTTTTAACAACGTGGTCTTTAGAGACGGGAAAGGATGGGGGCAAGGAATGGGAAGGAATTCGGCCATGGCCTTTTTGAAGGAAGCATCCCGGCATTCACCTGGAGTGATTTGGGGAAACCATGGAAAACCCAAATCTGGATGCCCGGACGGGGATTCGAACCGCCGTCCTCCCGAATTACAGATGCTTTTC
Organism: Vandiemenella viatica; assembly: GCA_031002005.1. Taxonomy (NCBI): domain Eukaryota; kingdom Metazoa; phylum Arthropoda; class Insecta; order Orthoptera; family Morabidae; genus Vandiemenella; species Vandiemenella viatica. The sequence goes on from JARYHS010008074.1 coordinate 347,422,718, forward strand.
TAGCAAAATAACTGTAAAATGTTTATTGGACATATCTTTGCAGCGGAGCCGTTGAGCTTGCGACAGTGAATGGTCGGGTGTCTTTGTGCCCATGCCGAGCGCAGGCTACATTCGTTTGAGTCGTGTAGATCGCCAGCTGTGATGCGTTACTTTTCTCTCGCCTCTGCGCGTTAACATCCAGCTTGTAGACCGAATGACTGCTAAGGGGTCCTCCGCCTCTGGCGATCTCACAGTACGGTGTACACAAAGAGCAGTAGTCTTCTCGTAGATAATCTGGCTTTACAGTTCCATCCACGCTACGTGTTTACTTACGTCAAATGAGTTTTTCGTAACTTAACTCGGCTTTCGACATTGATTAGGGTAGTGAAATCAAATATCGATGAAAAGTTTCGTTCGTAGAATAATATCTTAATCTTTCGAGTAACAAATGATGTACATGTCTGTATTGTCTGATAGACCCAGTAACTAGTTCTCTTGCATCAGTTACAGTTTCAATTGGCTTTGCAATCCTCCTTTGTTGTGGCTGGCTGCCTTAACTCAATAAAGGTGAGGAGCAGTATTACATCGACCCACAACCGCGGATGTTATTCACAATACGAAGTTAACACAGCAAAAGGTACAGCAATGACAAAGGGCCTCTAAAAATACCATCTTCTTTAACTGGAAACCTCTCGATGGCAAGATATTGGTTCATATTTTAAATATTTCTTTAATGCATTGGTTTTTAAGAGCTCCCGCTAAATTTAAATATCTACTATTTTAAACTGGTGATCATTAATGGAGTAAGAGCACCACATATAATCTGTTCTGTAGCCGAAAATTATAATCAAAATGCACTGAAAATGATTTGAGTGTGTGGATGAGACACAGACACAGTCGTAAGTAAATTATAACCGGATTCAGGTTCCTCTAGTCCAGGAGAAATGTATGAGCCAACAAAATGTCAGATAATCGCTAGAGATAGCGTCTAGTTGAAAGGCACCGATATGCTTAAAGCAGTGAACAATTCACATTTTCTAGTCATCCCATCTGCGATTATCAACAAACCAGCACATAACTCTTACTTATAATTAAACACCTGGTACAACTGTGCGCCACCAACAGGTCCAACCTACTATAACCGGCACTCGATTTCATGTAGAAGGGAGTGGGAAAATTTTCTTTTGTGGGTAAGGGTGTCTGGGACTGGAACAAATTACTAAGTGAAGCGATGAATAATTTACCAAATATTTTATACTATAGTTGTGCTTTTAGAATTTGTGTAAAAAAAAGTATCACAGTTTCTCCTTCTTTGTTTTTCGCAATACATAAGCTACTATTGATACTGATGTAATGGATAGTTATGTTGATTTGTACTTTCTGTGATTCTTGAAACGTAATGTAGTCATGCTGGCGTCGCGAAATGTTTTTGGTCTCTATATTTATCTGTAGTTGTTTGTATCGTATTTTGAGAATGGTGCAAGTTAAAAACTAAATACAGGGTGAGTCAAAAGTCGCAGTACACCATTTTATTTCAAAAACTCTGCAGGAATTGGGAAACCTGAATATTCCAGTAAGGTATTGGTGAAGTGGTCTATCTTTTACGGTATGTACCGAACATGGGCGCCATCTTGAAATCGGCCATCTTGAATCTAAGTCAATTTTTTTAAATGGAAAGAGGGTCGTGTGATACATCAAATAACATCAGAATTTTTTCACAAGTTCATTCCTGTAAACAGATTTGAAATAGCAGCTGTGGTTCAAAAGATACAACATATTTCGGTTAGAATTACAAGCCGGATTGTTCTCCAGAAAGGACAGTCATTTTATGTGTTCAACATGTTGTCCCTCTCGGTCAACGCACATTTGAAGGCGCTGGATCTAATCGTAATGCACTCGCAGGTTCTCGTCAATGAAAATGGGTCCAATTACACGGGTACCCCATATCCCATATCACACCATAACCTTTACGTCACCAACTACCTTGGAAGGTTCCATCCAGCGTGGATTGTGGTCACTCCAGTACCTGTGGTTGTGACGGTTAACTTCACCACTGACATAAAAGTTTGATTCATCACTGAACAGATGCCTTGTGCAAAAGAGGGATCTTGTTGATGTTCCTCTAAGACCCACGTGTAAAACTGCATACGTCTCTCTGGGTCATCCTCTGCTAGGTGCTGGAGTAACTGAATCTTGAATGGATGCCATCGATGGGCATGAAGGATTCGTATGATCGATGACTGGCTGATTCCACATTCTGCTGACAAACGTCGTGTGCTGCGTTGTGGGCTCTTCACGAAGGACGCCAAAACCATTGTTGAGGTTGTCTCGTCAGTAGCACTTTTTGGACGGCCACTCCGTGCCTTGTCAGCCACAGTCCCAGTTTCTCGGAATTTGGAAATTAAGCACCTGACAGTGTCGTGTGAAATTGGAGGTCTTTCTGCGTGCCGGTTGTTAAAATCTGCAGCTATGACACGGAAACTTCGTTCTCCAGACATCAAAATGATTTCAATTCTCTCCTCCTTGGTCAAAGCCATCTTCAGTTATCTGCAACAAAAAAGCTATGTAACTTTTGAACCGCAACTGCTATTTCAAATCTGTTTACAGGAATGAACTTGTGAAAAAATTCTAATGTTTTTTGATGTGTCACAAGACCCCCTTTCCATTTAAAAAAATTGACTTAGATTCAAGATGGCCGATTTCAAGATGGCGCCCATGTTCGGTACATACCGTAAAAGATAGACCACTTCAGCAATACCTTACTGGAATATTCAGGTTTCCCAATTCCTGCAGAGTTTTTTTAAATAAAAGGGTGTACTGCGACTTTTGACTCACCCTGTACATCATTATTACTGAAGGTTTATGATGAAAGTCCTGACTATATTTAATCATATGCATGTCTACATTAAGCAGTATACTTGCACTTACGCGCTATTGGTATAGACGTTTCATAATAAATTTACATATATATTCCTCACTAAAAGTACTTGACTAAAGGAAACAATGGCGGAGATTTCCGGCTTAGGCAGATTGCGGAGAAAATGTTTCGACGCATTGACCGGAATATTAACGATACAATATTCACGAAATATTTTACTCTGTACATTGACTTGGATACTTTAGTGACTCGGATACTTTAGATGAGTTATAATCTTCGTGTTTCGTTTTGAGGCTTGAATTCAACACCGGCAAAGAGCGATTAAAGTAGGTCTATGACAAACACATAAGAGTGAATACCTTTGTGACCTACGAGAAACCTAACTGGCTTACATTAAGAAGCGTTGCTGATGCGGTAAAAGGCGAAATGAAATCTGTAATGATACAGCAGATCAGATTTCAGAGAAATTAATTATGATCGAGTGTACTGTTATGTAAACAAGAGGAACGATTTTGGCAGTAACATATACGCATCGAAAGTTTCATAATTTTTATTCCTGCAAGTATTTGACAGTTTGGTTGAAATATTTTTCTTAGTATTAGTTTTTTTTTGCTTATCTTTTAAGGCAACAAAATGCTTTCAATTGGCTTACAATAGGAATTTGGCATTTTTCTCTTTATCACTATATTTCGACGAAAGGATGGCTGACTATGAGAAAAGGTAATTTTCCCAGTTGATACCTTTCGTTGCTAAAATGTTTGTAAACTTGTGATTGGTTTACAGAAGATGGCAGCAAAACTGTTTGTTTGAATATGATACCAATATTGCCTCCTTGACGAGATTACCTGCAATACTTGCTATTCTTCATCATCATTATAAATCTGGTTTTCCAGTCTCTCTCTCTCTTTTGTGTGACGATCTTGAACTTGGATTGATGAGGGGTATTACTCTACAGGAACATACAAAAAGCTGGTTATGTTTGTATTTCTGTCTCAGCGAACCGAACTGTCACTCCCGTCGAGTAATTGTCAGCAGTCGTGATACGAAACAAGCTTCAAAATGGTTTCGTTACTATTATTTATCTGTATTATATCATATAAGATTTACACATGATTCTACCAGGTTGCAGTGTGACAGACTGATTCTCCTGAAAGTATTTCAGTCGTAATGAATAAGCCAGAAAGTTTCATCTCTGTTGGGAAGCTCATTCAGGCATACGTGAACTGTGACGAAGTTGAGGTTCATTCTCCGGGGTTGACCAATAGCGGCTCGGCATGTTCGTGGTAGGCATTACACTTCCGTTGGCCTCGGAGAGAAAGTTTATAGGAGAATATTGGCGGAACTTGCTGGACCCAACAGCACGCAATGGTGGCGCCAACGAGCCGATCTTACGCAGTGGTGGCTGAAATCTGAATTTAGCTGAGCTATTGGTAGCAGGATCTTCTTGTATTTGTAATGCCATGCCAGATTCTGGTCATACTACTCCATGGGAGCTAACTTGGGAAGATGAATTGGGATAGTTTCCCGTTACATTCCTAGTGTGTATTCGCAAGTGTCATTGTAGGTGTGGATGACTGTGATATTGAGTGTGTTAAGGATTGAGTGTAGAGATGAAGAAGGGAGAGAGTGAAACCTGATGCCGAACTACCGTGGCCACCAGGCTTAATGTCCCCAGCTGATGGATGAATCACTGCACCCTTACTCCATACTGAACGCCGACAGATTTGGGTTTAAATCAGAACTTTGGATAACAATCTGGTGATTAGGAGCTGTGCACCCCCATCACTCCTTCCCTGCTGGCCGGGTCCGATGCTGCAAATTCGTTTCGCCACCGAGATTCAAACCAGCGCATTGAGCGCTGAATACCATCACGATACTGCAATCAACTGAGCCAATAGTCTTAGTTGGTAAGAAATAAGTTATTGGGTTAAAGATGGGGGTCTTCTTGCTGTGTGGGAGATATGCCGAATGCAGCTAGAAATCTGTTGTGTGTGAGAGGTGTTTGTGAGCGGACCTAAAGAGCTTGTAACAGTCCTCAAACCTAAACTTTAACTGGAATTATATTTTATGAAACATTTGTTGCAAGCTAGAGTGTGATTGAAAATGGTTTTGTATATCTGTCTGTAATTTATTGTAAATCAGTGTAAATGGATTTTGTTTTGTGAAAAGAAATTATGTAAATACCATTTAATATGTTTAAAGACAGAACTATGCAAGAGAATTACTTAAATGTTTGTAATTTCAAGTAATTAGGTGAGCCACGATATTTAAAGGATGATTTACTACAGTTTAAAATTATTTATGTGGATAATTTTGTGTTTCAGTATCTTTAGTTTTCATTTCTAAGTATTTTGTAATTATTTTAAATTATTAGACTTTAATTCTGATTGTTTTTAATAATATGTTTTCAATTGTTTAAGTATTGTTAATGTTCGAGAAATATCTGTCGCAAGTCTTTTTAGTGTTCTATAACTTATATAATGCGATCAGCAGAGACTAAGAGACAGTTTTTCGACAGAGTTTTACAGAGACAGTTTGCGTCGGCCAAGGACAGTGTTCAAAGACCAGTTTTGGTAGTATTGTCTTTGGAAGAAGTGTCGACTGTAATCGTTGGAGTGTTGTGTTTATATGTGAATTGTATTCTGAAGTCCGATGCATTACTAGCAATAAAACAAGTTAACATTTGAAACTGGATCGTGGTCTTGTTATTCATTATAATTATATAAATAAAACCTCGAGGAATCTAATAAGCTAACGATAGAAACTTATCATTGAGCTGTAATGTTCTCAATTTTTATGTTGGACCGATGTATTTTGTTTACGCATACATTAAAACAATTCAGATGATATAACGCTTGAATAATTTCACTGTCAGTCATGGATAAATCGAACCAGTGCCTTCGAGTTGGTCTCTCTGCCTCGTTCGTGAAGCTGTCAGCGTGATAGGAGGATATACCTCACCGGCAAGAAGAGGATGCGAGATGAACTGAGGAAAATAGCAAGGCATACGTTTCTTGCACTCGGGATCTTTGATAAAGGCGCGTGGTCCTTTGCACAGTCATGCGATGTTTAAGCACTTCCTGAGTCATATTAGGGAAACTGTTCAGAGGATTCTGTTTACGGGGAGGCAGCGTTGCTTAATTTAGATGCATAATAAATTATACAGTCCTTCCCACATTAAAGGAATGATGTTCTCAGATTATCTGTATCGAGGTTCGTACTCTCCAAAATTGCACAAATTTCGGTTCCAATACGTCGGTAATCGTATAACTCAATGCGTCGTACACAGTTAACTGATGCAGTTGAACGAAACAAAGTGATCAGAATGTAGTGGTATTTAGAAGCTAAACGGTTTGAAAAACCACCATGGTGGAAGTGTTCGAGTAATTTATCGATACTCTCATTACTAAATGACGAGAGGAAACCGTTGTTTCTCTGGGCGTTTTCGTGGTGTGACACTTTAATTTCCTCGTTCACAGTCATGACAAACTGCTGCCCTTCCAATAAATCATGGCGGGTGACGTTATTAATCCGAACTCTGCAGTCGTCGAATTGATGCGATTCGAGCTTTTTATTCGACATACATTTCGCAGTTAATGCTGTTTTACGAAGTTATAAATTCCACGGAATGGAATCGAAAACGTGAAAATTTCTTTTATCAGCTAATAAATGGTACTGGAATGCAAATTTCCCATCAGCAGCGGTTACGTAATTTTGGCTAATGTATAGATTATCCATTTCACGTATTGACGTATCAATTTTGGAAGTGATATAATGGTTGGTTAGTGCCATACGGTCAGAGATTATGTTTACTCGAAAAAAATGTTTTTTTTGTGCTTTCGTAACGCGAAAATTTGTAAGGAAATGAAAAACCTGCTAGCACCAAATTTAAAAATATATTAAAAATCAAGTAACTCGTATGGTATTAATCGCACCACTTTATTCATACTGTTCAACTTCAGCGTATAATCAGGACTTGCTAAACAGCTACCTGAGACCTCACTCGACGAGGAAACTGCCAATTATGAAATTTCAAAAATCCATTACTGATGATTGGATGGTGACATTTGCTACGCGGATTATTCTGGATGTTAATTAAGTTAATCATAGCTATTCAACTACCTGTTAACGAAAAGTGTTGAAGAATTCGAATCAATTTTGTGAAATTAAACACAAAACATTTGTCATGTAGTCACAGATCAAATACAAAAGAGGGGGAAAAAACAGCTACATATCATAAGTATGCGACCAGATGAAGAACTTTAGAGAGAATTTTCTAATAAAGACTGTGTGTTGTGTTAAAAAATCTACCACAGACATTTTTTCAGACAAACAGAGCCAGTCATCATCACAATGACATTTGAGACTGTAATACGTAAAGATAATAGAAATAATATAACTGAAAAATCAGCAATATCGAATATGCAGAAAATTTTCCGGCAGATTGGGTGGACAGCCCACTCAGTCAGCCGTAAAACGACAAAGGAGAAGTAAACAGTCGTTAGAAGTTGATAAATTAGCCTCAAGTAGGCCTGAGGAATACCCCAGGTCCCGACCGAAACGTTGGCAATTGAAACAACAGTGATAACGTGCTAAACGCTCCCAGTAAGTGCAATTTTACGGATAAGCATGTCAAGTCTTACAGATAAGCATGTCAAGTCTTACAGATAAGCATGTCAGGTTTTAGGGATAAGCATGTCAGGTCTTATGGATAAGCATGTCAGGTCTTACGGATAAGCATGTCAGGTCTTACGGATAAACATGTCAGGTCTTAATGATAAGCATGTCAGGTCTTACGGATAAGCATGTCAGGTCTTATGGATAAGCATGTCAGGTCTTACGAATAAGCATGTCAGGTCTTATGGATAAGCATGTCAGGTCTTACGGATAAGCATGTCAGGTCTTACGGATAAGCATGTCAGGTCTTAATGATAAGCATGTCAGGTCTTACGAATAAGCATGTCAGGTCTTACGAATAAGCATGTCAGGTCTTATGGATAAGCATGTCAGGTCTTATGGATAAGCATGTTAGGTCTTATGGATAAGCATGTCAGGTCTTACGGATAAGCATGTCAGGTCTTACGGATAAGCATGTCAGGTCTTATGGATAAGCATGTCAGGTCTTACGGCTAAGCATGTCAAGTCTTACGGATTTCACTGTTTACGGCAACATTTTTTTCTGTATCCATCCTTCATGAAACTGACACATTTTTTTGTTTTACTCTTTTCAACTTTGTTAAATTTTTACTTATTTTATTACTGAACAAGGAGTTTTATTCAATATTCTATTTACTAATACAATTTTTATTGGTTTGGCGCGGGATATTTTATTTGTTCTCAGTGGGCTTCAAAACCATAGAGCTACAACTTCTCTGAAATAATTCTCAGTTGGTCCAACGTGTTAAACCCACAGTTTCATTGGGTAAATGTACAAAATATTTAAAGACTGAAATCAAGGAAATAATGAATAAAAATTAATCTTAAATTTTTATACGTTAGTTTTACAATATTCTAGAAATCTGCATAGTAATAGAAGCACTTTGATATTAAATTTATACTGAAAGAAAATAAACAAGACGGTTACATCTGAAAGATATCGAAGAAATTGATTCACGCTTGCCGTATTATTCGATAACGTACTAGATGCCAAAGACTTCGTTCCTACGCAGAAAGTACACAAGCAGAAAGTCACACAGGTTGTCTAAAGTCACTTTGTTATATCCAATAGTGTTTCTTCTTCAGCACTGATAGATAGAATAGGAATACTATCAAGATAAATTGGAGTGGAGTTGCATATGGGTATCTCTCAAGCTCTTTTGGCTCAGCAATACGATAAAGTTAACCCTATCATAAGCAGAAACTAGATTAAGTGTATAAACCATCTTACTAACCGCCATCGTAAAGCATATGAGAAACATATACAATCATTGTCAAGAGAGGATGAAAGTGTCTTCATACATGCTTTGCAAAAGGCTCCCCAATTCACGGTTTGTCAGTAAGGGTCGATATCCCAAGGTTCTGTTGTGAGTTCCTAATACTTCCAACCGCATTGCTTATGGTTAATATCACTGCGTCGGTAAGCAGAGATATTTCCCTCTAGCAATTTTCCAGCAGATTCATGTTTAACCTTACTCTTCAAACGTATTAAGAACCTGTACCTCAAGTAATAAACATTCTATCATGTCGCATCGGATCCTACCATCTCTGCCTATCACGAAGATACAAGTTGTTGTCATCATATCATTTCGCGATGTCCTCAGAGATATCCATGAATTCATATCGAGAAATTTCGAGCGGTAACGCTCGGACCTTGCATTCCGGAGAGTGTGGCTTCAAATCCCTCTCCGGCCAATCCTATTTCGGTTTTCCAAGTTTTCCAGATCTCACTGGTCACGAATGCCGTGATGATTACTTCCATAGGTCATGACCGATATCGTTCCCGTTCCTTATCCCCAATCCTTCTCCGTCTCTAATGACCTCGACGTCGACGAGGGTTAAAGCCATAAGCAAAATAAGAAAAGACACGCTGGTCACATGTAGTTGAATAAATTAATTTGTAGCGCACTTTGGAATCTTAACAAATTACTGCCAACTAATACCTTTATCCCAGTTTCAAATCGGGATGCCGCATTTCCTTTAATGTTTACAGAATAACCACTGAATTTTGTGCTCACGTAGTATGTCTACACCTTATTTACCATAAATCTCCGATGATAGGACGACAAGAACTACTGTACTATAGGTTAGGACAGCACAAACACCATCAATCGCTAGGGCAGGCTTGCTTTAACACAGATATCAGTTCCTGTATTATCAATGGAAGCGCAGATAGGTGACTGAGCAATTTCAGGAACTGGTCAAATAGTAGGGAATAGGCGTTTGACTTGGTGGATATCTTTGTGTCATTCAGATCAGACAGCTGAAATAAAAAATACTTGGATGTAATTTTTTTATAAGATAAACATGTTCGTATGCTTTCTATATTATTTATAAAGAAATACTGTGTATCATCATTTGGTGGAATGTTACGTAGCAGCCTGCATAGGATATATTTGTTGTTCAATGTAGTCCAATAGAGACATACCATCTACAATTTCGATAAAAGCGCACTGAATGAAAACGCGTGTAGATATTGAGTAATGTTTCCACACGGACTTGCTGTACGTCCTCTCAAATGGAATTACATAATAGTGACAAACATCCTGTAGCGCGTCTGTTTTGTCAGCATGCCACAGGGACACCAGTCTAGTTTTCAGAGCCACACAAACAACTGCCGGCAGCAAAAGCATAAAAGTTCGCCACGTCCAAACGGCTGCACGTGCTCTACGAGTGTATTTAGTAATTAAGGCACCGAAGTCTGTAAAAGCGAATAAAGCATACAAATTTAATACGTATAAAGAATTGCTCAGTGGAGTTCTTATGAATATGGAGTTTATTGTAAAGTACATAAAATGCAGGAAACAACCGTTTTTAATACAAAATTAAAAAACTAAAAGCTGTAGAATATAAAAATAAATTTCGATAAGTTTTTCAGCAATGCAAGACAAATAGAATATTTTCTCTATTTTCTTACTTTAGCAGTGAAACATAATGTTTAAAGTGTATTATTTAAAATCCTACATATGCCAATTTTCACTTTTCGTATCTCCTTATTGTTATGGTGGGGATTGTAGGAAGGGAAATATAGTATGTTAAATGATAGACAGTGTCCGTTAGTAGTGAATGCTTCAAAATTCACAGCCATTGCTACTGATGTTATATGAGGACTAAAGCGCAGATTTGATTCGCTTGGCCTCCGTAGACAACATATTCAAAAATTAGCCAGCCGATTAGCTTAATTTTTTATCTGTAGATATGACTGACAGTTAAGAAATTCATTCTCTACTTGTTTACTACCCACTTTTAATCATGAATTGATGAGATCTCTTAAAGTTATGAATGCTAATAATCACGAAGTTTAGTCACCGCGCCTGCCTCAGTGGCGACCAGCTAACCGGAAGGAACCTACTCTAACGGGGTGTTGTCATCTGTCTGCGAAACGTATGTTTAGTTGTTTACTTATTTCTATTAATGATGGCCTTCGGTCTATTGACCACACAGCCAGCTTCAATTTTTATTAATATTTACATTTTCTACTTAACCTATTACAGTAATATAATCACACTTTATTTCACCATGGATCACGTAATCAATCAGTGATAAAAATGATAACATAATAAGATGACAATTAAAATATAATAACATTATCTTACCAAATAAAATTATTAAAAATCTATAGAAAAACGTCGATACAGGTAGAATTATGAGTTTAACTTGGTGTACACAATAACATTTTTATTGTAGAAATTGATTTGTGATTTAACTTTTATGAAATGGTAGCGCTGAGAATAATTAATTAAGGTTACTTAATATGATGACACTTGATATTTTATGATAATTTTAACCGGATTAAGTACAGTGTCTACAGTTACATTTGGTGCAATTATAAGTACCAAAATTCCAGGATTTATACAGTCACTTTGTCTAATAGGTGATTTCTTTAAAGAGAGATATCTGCCATTCTTAAATAACGAGCTATAGCTCGATACACATCGTGACTTCCTCCTCTCAACAGGATATCTACTGATGTTGTAAGTGGGATTTTGAACTTTACCAGGCTGTTGTACAATTTGTTTTGTGAAGTCCGATAAAGGGAGCATGCTAGTATGATATGATTAATATCTGCTATATCTTCTTGATCTGTCGGGCAAAACGGCGGGTGTCCTACTCCGATTTTGTGAAGATTTTTAGCGTAGCAATAGTGTCCAAGTCGCATAAGGATGTTTTAAATCTTTTGCCCAATTTAGAATCTTCAAACCAGGGTTTAGAAGGTATATGGGGTTGGATTGATGAATAAAACATTCCTTTAACTGTTTCTGTTTAAGTCCATAATTCTAACCATTTCTGAAAATACTCATTCCTAATGACTGTTACAAAGTTGGAGTGAAGCAGCTGAGTATAATGTTGCTCTCCGTCCGTTGTAGTTTCCTAGGCCAGTTGGTCTACCTTTTCGTTATGCTGTATAGCCGCGTGCCCCTTGATCCATAATAATTGCAGTTCTTTCCTCAACGGAACCTGAATGAATAAGGTTTCGAATGTCTAATAAGATTTTGTTCATTCCGTTGAGTCTTTTCATATTTTCCAACTTCTGAGCACCGCTTTTCGTGTCTGATAGTACCAGTATTTTATTGAAGCGTTCGAAGCCGTATTTCATGGCCTCTCTGATTGCCTTGGCTTCTGCAGCATATACTGAGGTCTCTGATGTCAGGCTTACTTTCTGAGACACTTGAGTGAGGGGGCAGAAGAAAGCGGAACCAACACCATTTGTTGTTTCGAGACTCAGTATGAATTTGTATGTGTTCCGGCCAAGTAAAGGCCAAAAGTCTCTCCATCTTGCTGTTTGCCTTGTTACTGTTTATTATCCAATTTGGTAAATAATATATATTTAGCTTGTATGTCAAGATGTCGTACTAGGACGAGAAGAGAGGTAGCGTCGTATCTTGGATTACTAGCGGAATCGTATGATTTATTTGGATGTAGCAGAGAGCCAGCAAAGCAGTTCTGGGGCCGAGAGTAGTATCTCTCCTGTTCTTCGTTGCTGTGTATTCGCGAGCATTCTGATTACCGGGTGATTGGTAATGGCACACGCCTCATTAGAAATACGCAAGAAAGTAATCGTCGACGTAATTCCAGAGGCATTTCTTTAGCCTCCACTAATACGACGTTTGTTGGGGTGGATATCATAGCTCCGATGCACACTCTGATGGCCCGGTACTGCACTATGTCCAATTTACGGAGGCTGTACCTTGGGGCATTCTCATACCATGAGATACCGTAATCTGGGATGTGGAGAGTTAGTGTTCTATACAAGGTAAGCAAGACAGCGTTGCCCGCTCTCAACCATACACGAGTTATAGATCGTATAGTGTTTAAGCAGCGTTCAATTTTAGCTATTATGTGGTCAATGTGTCCCTTCCATGTCAGTTTGCTATCCAGTTTGTAGTGTCCACACAGAAATGGCCAGCGTGGTGCGTTTACAAACCAGCTTTGCAGAGGTTGCGCTTTCTTCGGCCGAGCACAGTTTTCGTCTCCTACAGGCAGTAATACCTACAAGGTACAATTTTTGTCCATATGTGGGGGACGAGGTCTAACGACGAGCACCGCGGCTGGAGTCGGCCCTGTAAGCCGACCCTGCCGTAACACAGATGGCAACGCAGAGGTTCCCTGCCCGTCACGGCGCGGCGTGGGCGGTACTGATCCCTGCTACCAGATGGCATGTGCTGGGTGATGGGCTGAGCAGGCCGTCCCATGGTCGGCGACTCAGAGTGGTCGCTGGGGTGACGCACCCGGGACTGGAGAGCGAGACGGGAGACTGTTCGGCCGTGGCCATATTGGAGTTCTGGGAGGAGGAGACCAAGCTTGGAGCGTGCACCGCACACGACCATCACTGCATTAAACAGCGAACGCGGTAATTCTGCAGCACATTCGTCGGATGTTCACAATAATCAGCCCGGAACAAACACCCTGGTCAACTCATTGCTCGTTCATTGTTTATATTTTCCAAGTTTTCCATTGTAGTAATTAGTAAATAAACTTATCGATTCCGTATTCTGTTAAAAAGGTCAATAAATGTAAAATCTGAGCTATGCCACCTTTGTTTATTGTTAATATTTCTTTCATTTCAGTTCATGTTAACATAATCCTGAAAACAACGTGTCATGTTGACTAATGCTAGAGATCAAGAAGCAATTCATTTAAAATGCCCAACACGGGTTGTTACAAGCTGGAGCTTCAGCTGTCTGATCTCTGTTCTAATAGGAAAGTTATAAGGGCCCAGATGTATCAGCGTCCCTCGAAAAATGTTATGTTTCCGCGAGGAAATCACGACTGACGACTTCGCTAGAGAGGTACAGTAGTTAGGACCTTACGATAAGTCCATTCGTATAGTATTATAGCAGCGTCGTCCAGTATCCAAAAGTTTATTCCTTGGGATGGAGATGATGTATAAATGCATACATCGTCTGTGAATATCAACACCTTTATTGTGGGGCTGAGTATGATCTCTAGATCCGATATGTAGGTAGTAAACAGAATTGGGCTGAGTATAGCCCCTTGTGGGATTCCCTGAGAAACCACAGGCGGCCCATATAGACGGTCCGGCAGAAGAATAGGTTGTAAATACCGCGCAGATATATCTCTGGAAGGTGAAATGCTCTAAGCGTTTCGACTAGTACGGTAACGTTGACATTGTCATAGGCACCAGTTATGTCCAGAAATAGTCCTGACAAGCAGCCTTTATTTGTATAGGTCTGTTCTATATCTAATGTGAGAATAACGAGATTGTCATTGGAACTCCTTCCCTTCCTAAATCCATACTGAGAGTTGGGTAGCAAGTTGTGGTGTTCAAGCTACCATTCCAATCTCAAGTTTATGATACGCTCGAAGGTTTTTGCTAAGCACGAGGAAAGCGTTATTGGCCGATAGGAACTTGCGTTGTTACTGTCTTTACCAACTTGCAGCACTGGCATGATAATACGAGTGGTCCAGTCCTCTGGGAACTCACTTTTTGTCCAGATAACCGTGAAAATTTGTAGAAGAACGACCTTGGCAGAACGAGGTAGATGGAAGAGCATCGAACAGTGGATATCATCTATTCCTGGTGCCATGTTTGCTGCCGAGTTGAGTACCAATTCCAGTTCTCTCAGTTGGAACGCCTCTTCTAAAATACTTTGAGGATACTGTCCCTGTTCTTTGATCCGGTTTGATGGTCCTAAAGGTCCGCATGGGACTGATGGAGGGGCCACCTTGCTTACAAAATCTTCTAACCAACTAGTTGGAAATTTTGTGCCCACCGGTTTCTTTCTAAATCTATTGACCATATTCCAAACTGTAATCAAGGGCGTGTTCCTGTTTAGGTTGTTGCAAAATTCCCCCAACAAGATTTTTTCCTTGCCTTCAGGAATATTTTGGTTCGGCATCTATTTTCTTGTAATTTAAGTATTTTTCCAAAGTCGATTCATGTTTGTATGCAGAGAATGCTAGTTTCCGTTTGGCTACTATTCGTGAGCATTCAGCGTTCCACCAAGGTATTCGGGTTCTCTTTGCATCTGATAATCGTTTGTGCCTGGGGATCGATATTTCTGCTGCTTCGTTTATAACAAAAAGAAAGGTCTGATATTGCTGTCTGATTGATTTGTTCACCTGGACTTGCGCAATGTTGTATTCGATTGACTGAGAAAATAAAATACAGTTCGCTATTTGTAGTCAAATACACTGTTTTGTCGTTATTACGATGGGGAAATGGTCCGATCCCCAGGGCTGTTAAATAGTTTTCCATAGAAATTCAGCTGCGAGGGAGGGGGAGCAGAGAGTTAGGTCAATTGCAGATAATTGTTGGCCAGGCTTGGAAACTAAAGTTGGGGAGCCGTCATTAAGTACCAAAAGATTGAATTCGTCTACAATCTCAACTATGGAGACCCCGAATGTATCAGTTCGCTCGTAACCCCATGACGTGTGATCAGATTGAGGTCACCACATATTAAATAGGGTTCTTCTATTTGTTGTAGAACAGGTGTGGCCAACCCGTCGATCGCGATCGACCGGTCGATCGCGGCTGTTAATCCAGTCGATCGTGGCAAGGTAGCTCCCTCGTGGTTTTGATATATTCACGGCATATTCAAAGCATATGTTAGTAAGATTGAGCTACCTTTGCATAAACTCGTATCAATAACAATTGATGGGCCTTCTGCAATGACAGGTATTCATAATGGTTTTATTTTCTTTGTCACAAAGACGAAGACTTTCCAGACTAGTCAGAGACTAAACACAAAACATGTAATGCATATTTCTTTCAAGATTATAAATTCCACAAAAGGAAAATCTCTCCAAAGGCGGCTATTTAAACAGCAATTAGATGAGAAGGAACCAGATCCGGCATTGCACGTAAGGTGGTTAAGTTGAAGCAAGTTTCAGCAAAGATTTCGAGAACTATAGGACGAAATAATATAATTTCTTACAGATGGGGGTGATGTAACTGTGTGATTTAGACCGGAAATATGATTTAACATTTTTAGCAGATTTTACCGGGAAAACTGATCACATTAAATCTGGAACTACAAGCCAAGAATGAAACATTAATAGATGATGAGTTCTAATGCAGGATTCCAAAGTCAAATAACGTATCTAATAGTTGACATCGAAAAGAAAAAATTTCAACAATTTGTAAACATCAAGGATCATATGGAAGAACATCCTACCTACAATTCCATTCCTGACAAGTACACGGCAGAAATTAAGGCAGTGGTATCAGTCTTCGAAACTCACTTTAGTGATTTAAAAAATAAAATGAGAAGTTGGTGGAATCCATCTGTTACCCGTTTAATAATTCCATTGATCAATGATCATTAGTGATATCTATGAAATGGCTAAAAAAAATTGAAGATAAGTTTCAATGGACCACATCATATTTTAAAACGAATATATTACTCTGCGCAGCGACATATTTCTAAAAGCAAGGTCATCCTCAGGGCTAGATTTCTGGGCATTGGTTTCCACGAGAAATATCCAAATTTGACGAAATGTGTTGAACAACTTCATTCGTGTTTTGGTTCAACATATTTATGTGAATCAGCATTTGCCTTCTTAAAACAAACAAAAAATAAACACTGTTCTACCTTGACAGACGCTCATACATTGGATTCTGTAAAGGTGGCAATTTCCAACTACAAACCTGATTTTGCTAATCTAGCGGAAGACGCAAAGACGCAATGCTCACACTAATCTAAATAAGTAGTTACTAAGAATAATATTCAGTATAATGTTTTCCCTCTTAATAAAATAAAATACAACAAAATTGTGTACTGAACTATACTGCTTCGTTCAAAATTTCAAGCAGAATGTCATTGGTCGATCGCACAGGGTTTCGTCAGCAAACAGTAGATCTTTTGTCTAATAAAGTTGGCCACCCCTGTTGTAGAAGATAATAACTTAGTTTACGCCATCTTCTTGGAGGACGTTTGATAGCATTCCTAAAATTATTGTAGGGTTAAATGTGTCCGATGTTGGCGATTTGGCTTCTTGTATCAGGAGCATAATAAGATTAAATATTGTTTCTAACAACGTTCTGTTTTTGGTATAATGTATCTCGGTAGGCTGATTGAAGGCATTTGGCTGTTGTACTGTTACAGGATGTATGTTGTGGGGATTTGAGCGTCCTCCCAGGACGGGGTAGTGGTTTGAGGGGTTTCCATGAGACTGGTTGTAGTTGAGGGATGATGGTTACTCGTGATAATAGGAGACATGGAACCGTTGTATGTAAAAAAATGTTGTCTTATATTTGAAGATGGGTTTTCTTTAGCGAATCGAGAGTTTTTATAGTATTTAGGACTTTTCAGTCCAGATATACTTATTGATGAGATTTTGTTCAATGATTTACTGAGGAGAGCCTGATGGTTCGGGCTGCACGGCGAACATACTCTCTGTTGGAGGAAATAGAGATCTAGGAGGATCGGTAGCAGCATGTCCATAACTGTGTAATAACGGGCGATCAGGCACACTAGCGGTATTTACTATTCCTTGTATGGGGCCCCCACTGGATGCTGATGACGCCTGTGCGAATTGGAGTGCCGCATCCGGGAACGATAGTTGTTGTGGTGATATGGACAATTGCTGCGTCTGTAGTACAGGCTGATGTGGCCGAGCCTGCAGTCGAGGTAACTGTTGTGTCGAATGCAAATTAGGCAAACAATGCGGTAGACGTGCTGATAGAGGCGGAAATTCCGTGTGACTACTTAAGTGGGGTGTAGTCGAGGCCACCTTGGCGTAGCCACGAAGTTGTTGCTCTATATCAGGAACCGTAGCTTTTGTTCTGAACGCGATTGCTTGTTTTGCTTCCCGGTTTTTAATATACACTGTGCAATTCCTGTCTGTGTCATGTAGTTGGCCGCGACAAAAGGCGCGGCACACAGTTGACCAACAAGTGGGGACCAATACATCTACTGCATCGTGGCTCACGAGATTTACATTGACCTTGACGGTGGCTCAGCCGTAAACAAACAGAACACTGGATTACAGGGGAAACATGCGGTTCCACAGCACATCGTGTTCCGAGTATCGTTACATGGGTCGGTAGGTAGTGAGACCGGAAGGATACCAAACAGTTCTTGAATCGTCTGGCTCCTTTTGATGAAGCGTTTAATACGCACTACTTGGGCAGAGACTTATTTCTTGTGCAAGTTTACCTCGCTCAGGAAAGTGTCCACATTCCTTATGATTCCTTTTTTGTGGATCAAGAAGTCTGAAATGTATGCTTCTATGTTTTTTGATTTAAAGATTTCTAGTTTTACTATTCAATTGGCGACACCTGCAGTACTAGTTTCAATTCTAAGACTATTTTTCCTCATGGAGATGATGTTGATAATGTCCCTTTTGAGAGTGTTTTTATGCTGGAATATTAATTTACCGATAGCCATTGGGAGTAACTTGCCGACATTCCTATCCAGACTCTACGAAAATGTAGTATGGACCACTATCTTTAGGGTTGTATCTATTGTCTTTGGTTCTATAAGTTGGCGCTATCGAATCAGAGTGCGCGTGGTTAGGATTGGGTTGGTCTAACACCGTAGCTGGAGATAGATTAATCTCGATGGACCTTGTTGTATCAAACATATCTACTTACTCCGTCTGCTCTGTTTGTCGTGAACTACCTTGGGCTGCCCTATTTTTCATGTCTGCACACATCTACGTTTCACTGGTTCGTTCGACTCACCCTTAATTATAGGATTGTCACCTCTCCGAACCATGTGGTGTATGGCTGCGTCTGGAGTTGAGTGCAGGACCTGTGGCGGAGCCCGGTTTCCATCTCCAGAAGCTGCCGCTGTTGATCCTGCTGCTGTTGATGATGCTGATGTTGATGCTGCTGCTGCTGCTGATGTTATTTCTGTAGTTGTTTGAGCTCTTGATAGCGTTGCTGCTCTTCTTCTTCAATTATTAATAGTCGATCAGCATGAAGATCTTCGCTGTTGAGAGGTTCGTCATCAGCTGCGTTTTCGTAATAGTGGCGTAACGCTACGCTGACTGAAGACATCTTTCCATCGTTATCTGTCATAGTGGTCCGAGACTATGTCTCTGGAACACTACGGAGGTAACTCCGTATTTGAACCGTAGTAATTTAAATCACTTGAGAAAACTCTAATATCGATACGGAAAGATTCAATTATATTCAAAAAAAAACTTATTTTAAATTACGAACTCAATGAAAACCGGTTGCTACCGTAAACAACAGCATTTTATGTGTCGAATTTCACATTTATTTTTGTTTGTAAAACATTTTCTGAGATTATTGGCTGTTGCTAGGTAAACGAAGTGGGTTAAAACGACCGGGTTAAACCAAACGGTGTTTATAGGCCCTTTGAACACATCATAACTGGCGCAATGAAGATCAAAATATTTCACGCTTCTGCAACTGAAACGTATGTTTCCAAATAATAATGCAGCTCTTGTTCATAAAAAAAATATGCTTGCAATTGACTTATTCTAAAATGTAGTAATGGAGAAGTTGCTCCCACAAGCTATGTAACAGAAGTTAAGACGATTACTGTATGCAGCATCTACTCTACTGTGTATTCACACTGTATTGTTAGTGTCTATTAAACTGATGGCCTCATAGAGTTTACCACGCTGGTCACCACCAAGCACGCATTTCCTATGGACAATAAATACCGAACACTGGAGAGGACAAATTATGATTTTAAAATTTTAGTACTACAGTAGAATGTAGGATCTATAGTGGAACGAAAAGTCAGAAAACCGAGATATCAGTTCTGTAAACTCATGTGCGGCAATGCCTATGACATTGTGCATATTTTAACCCAATTATTGAACTGTTAGTCTGTAAATCAGAAGCCAATAATTATGGTACAGCTAAATATTAAAATTGTATCTACGTAAAATCATCAGCCATTTGGTTTTATACTCTACTTTTATGTAGCTCCGAAAGCAAGACTCTTACTTAATCCACGTAGATTATTTAAGAGCATAATATTTATATTTTTCAAGACACTCAGAATGAATATAAAGGAAGCGGAAGTAACGTTGATTGCAAATCAGCATCTTATACGCAATGCGAAATTACTTGTACGAGATTTTCAAAAACGAAGCTACCCTTGAATTGTGGAATCGTTTAGCATAAAAAATATAATTATTCAGTCGCAAGCAGAATTGAAACAGTAATCCTTCTCGAGAATGCCACTCAGTTCACATCTGTCCAAGCACTGTTCAAGACATTGCAAGAATCAGTCTTTTGGAATCGGATGGAATGCTAAGTCGCATGGTACGTTCTTGGGTCTTTTCGTACTATTTAGACTAGACAAAATGATATTCATCAGTTTGTGGAATAACTTGCTTAACGGAAAAGCCTGTTGCAGATAATGTTGATTCCTTTAATTTTGCAGTGAAAATACGACGTGAGTTCAGAATGCTCATTCACAGGCTGGATAGCGATGAATGATGCGCTCTACATACGAGAAAGAATTCACAGATCTGTACAAATGGCCGGCTATTTGATCACAGTTACAGCAATATTTTTCACATCTTACTCTCGTGATCTTGACTTTGGCTAAATAAATGATAGCAGTCATCTGTTATGATGCAACGTACAGCAAATCCATCAATACACGATTCATGTATTGGAAAGTAGTCTCCTACCTTTTCCTCCCCCCGGCGAATGGTGTGACGTTGCGATGCTGCGCAGAGTCTAACTTCATTTTCCGCTAATTGGGGGCGTGGCTCTCATTAAGTGTGTCCTCTGGACCGTGACAGGTGAGTTAGGCTCATCAGGGCGCAGAACTCTGCTGCCTAACCTGAGTTACGTCACCTCAAATATCCATTGAACCGATGCCTGCTAATTGTAATCAATTGACCAATCACATTACTTGTCAGCATGGTCAGCACCTACCACACATAACTGCGACAGTGTTTTATTTCTTTAGTTTGGCATCAGAAGTAGCTTACAAAATTAATTCACTCTGAGAATAATCAGAAATGACCAGTAAATTGTTAAAAGTAACATCGTTGTCTACAAGAATGCGATTGTCACTCTTTATTTGCATGTAAATGCAATACCACAGTTCTAGATTGTAATTTAATTTTGTAAGATACTGCCCAAATAAATCTATCAACTGAATATATAAATAACTAGCCCAGCTAATGGATTTCTGTTGAACAATTCTTTTGTTTTATGTACTCACAAATGACTTATTTATAAACTTGCGAAAATTCCGATAAAAACGCGTAATGAAAGTTTCATGATTAAATGTGATACGAGTTCATAAGCTAACTACTCGCAACTGAAGCTTTTAGTAAAAAAAAGCGGTAAGCAACTACCAGTTAAAAGAAAGTTAAAGAAATGTCTACGTTTCGTATTAAGGTGAACAAAATTGTCTGCTAGTTTTAACTGGGCTTGTAGTATGTTAAGATGTGTGGAATGCGGGATAGCATCGACCTGTTCCAATCATGGGTAATTGAAATAGCAGTTTTCTAAAAAATAAAAAAAAAGATAAATTCAGGGAATAATGTTGATCAAGTCGAAATTTTTTGGCAGTCATTACCTTGATAGATGCACTGTGTGTAATGTGTACTTGCTAGATAATAATCGTAACAAACGAATTTAAGATTTTCATGTGTAAAATATGTTTTCCACAACATTCCACCAGCTGATACTTAAAAATTAGCAACATATAAAATACACAAATCTTCTTGAAATCTCTTAATTAAAAACATAGTATAAAAATTAATAGAGCTTCTACTTTACGGTTTTAAATGCGAAATATCATAATTTTTCTTGAATTCAAAGTTAGATACTTATGTTTTAGAAGTAAAATTTTAAATTTAACACAAAAGGGTTGATTTTCGCTGCTATTTTAAATTATTTCTCTTCACGTAATTTATATGCTTCTTCCCGTCTGTTGTCGAAAGCAGATGTGGTACCATTTCCACAATGTATGTAGACCGAGTATAATGTTTTCATTTTATGTTACTGGGGCTAGTACACAATCTTCCAAAAGTCTTACAACAAATGTGAAGATTGCTGTAGTATTTTTTGTTTGTTTCTGTCGTTATTATTCAGCGTTTTTTGTTAATCCTGCTGGTTGCTCATCGATTGTTAATATATGTTATTTTGCAGTAGTTTAGATTGGTCGCAATTATCTCACGTACAGACTCGATGGATTATATGAAATCCTGCTACCGACTTGTGGAATATTCCGTTTACGGACTTGAGGATATTTTACGTATTTATCTATTTCAGTCTTTTGGTATTTATTTTCTCTACATTGACATAATTTTTATCGATAATTGATATGTGTGGTATCTCCACTTGTATTAAACATCCAAACAGAAAATCCTTACACGCTTGGAAACGTAATATAACAGGGCAGGCTCTCACCAATTTACCATCATGTAACAAATCTATAACTAGTATCAAACACTATTTGTACAGAGGAGGCAAATACACCAATTATTTCAAACGAAGAGGAATCAGTTTACCTCAGCGTCCTTCAATTTAATCTTAAGAATCAAGTTCTTACCAAGGTTCTGACACACTATAGTGTGTGCACACCGGCGCATAAGTCGTTACCACCCACACACACTGATAAGGTGGCGGGAACGCTCAGCATCAAATATCGGGGAATTTTAGTCCATTCCCGTAACACAATTAACAAGAATGCAGTAAGCGACGCACTTTGCAGCTGGAGTTATCAGGTATTCTATCTCAAATACCCAACAGGGCTAGAAAATGGCATCGCCTCGAAGTCACCACCAGCCCCGACCACCAGCGTACTCCCGCATCGGCGGAAAAACGCTCACGAACATGGGGCGCAGCAGAGGAATTCCTTCGATTAAAGCGAGCGAGGAACAGTCTCGGTGGTATCACACATCCACCTCAAGTAGTACTTCCAGGCTGCCTGGGCAAATTACAAGAGCTCGCTATACCAGCGGGTCTATAACGTCGCACTCCTTTGAGGAAAGTATTAGGCCCAACGAACCAAGCCACTGCTGCCGACCGACTCACTTTCCCGGACTCGAGTCCCCGATTACATCAACTCATTCAGCCGTTAGAGGGCACCACAGGCCACAGCGCTCTCTCACGGGCGAAACTAGCACGCAGGCTCAGCATTAGAGGACGATCGCGGGCGGGGAAAATAAACAAGCGAGCTTAGCACGGCTCTATAATGAAGAAAGACGGATCAGGAGTATACACATTTTCGTTTGAAGTGTGGATGATCTGTGATTAACATCGTGTTTTTTAAGCCACTGAGCGTCATTGAATAATACACGGAGTATGGTTAATCCATTATGGTAACTTTTGGTTGAAGACTGTAAGGTAGCGAAAGGTAGCTAACACGTAGGAGTAAAACACTGGAACTAAATAATTTTGTATTTACGAATATTGCTGTTGCTCTAAAGTAAGATACACATATTGTATGAATATGAATTAATTATGAAGCAGATTTCAAACCGTAGATCGTTCTAATAAAACCTGTATTGATAATACATTACAGAATGCGAATATTTAAAACAAAATCTAATTAATGCGAAAACTATAGAAAAATGTTAGCTACTGGATTTCTTGAAAATTAATCTTTTATTATGAAGACTGCCATTGAGAAATTAGCCTTAGGAAACGAGTAAAGCAATCACTGTATAAGCAAGCAACAATACATTTTGTAAATCATCTGAAACGTCTGATTATATTTGATGTCTAACAATACTTGGGAATACAGACATGGCCCAGTATACTCGAAACGGAATCAAGAATTAGGTAAGCTGACTGAAAGTCTGTTAGAGTTTGATACTTAATGGGAACTAGCTAACTTGAATCATTGGAACAATTAACATGATTATAATATGGCTTCAGTCTTGTATAGGATGTTACAGGTTTGAATTTCGTATTTGTGCAACAGTTAATAAGTATCGTGATGTTAGCACAGCGGAAGTCACACTTCATTCTGAAGCAACGCGGAGGATATTGAAGTACAAGGCATGCGAGCGTGTCCTGGGTGACTGGAGGTCCTTCTAGTCAGCTGATGTATTCCGTTCATAGAGTGCTAGTTTTATCCTCCAAGGCAAGGAGAGGTGGAATGCTACTTGTGAGGGAAAGCGTGGTCCTGTGAGTCCACACCTGGAAAAGGTCTGGCGAGTCGCATGTCCCGAACAAGAATGAGTAATCGACAGCCAAGTACAAAATCCACGTTCCAAGACCGTTCCCTGCCAGTCCTCGGCAAATGTAGCCGCCATACACAGCCTCACACCACAACTGAATGTTCATTGTCACCAATACGGAAAACAGTAGCACAATTTCATGCTAATCATTTATTTCTTCGGCGAATCTTCTTATTCCTCCCCGCCGAGCGTGGTCGGTGAGCGGTTAACACTCTGGCTCGCATTTGGAATGACGTTGGTTCGAATCCCCGTCCGGGCATCCAGATTTCGGTTTTACATGGTTTCCCCAAATCACTCCAGGCGAATGCCGGGATACTTCTTTAAAAACGCCATGGCCGAATTCCTTCCAGTTCCTTATCCCCAACCCCATCCCGCCTGTAATGACCTCGACATCGACGAGACGTAAAGCCAAAAGTAAAAAAATAAATAAATGTTTTCCCACATTTTGGGGTCGCCTGGCTTTGATGAGTTTTACTCATCGTTGGCATTGTCCAATTTTGAGCTATGGTTTTACGGCCACTTGCCCACGCTGACGCGAAGCATTTTACATGTACTGTCATGTTGTACTACCTACTAATAGGGGGAGTGGGGAAAGTAAAATGCTGCTATATGTCTGTAAAAAGTGTAACCATGTTCTGTGTGTGATAAGTGTAATGTGTGAAATGTGTGGTTTATGAGGCGGAGGTGGGGGATATTGCCGGCATTCGTCTTGATGGCTGCGCTAAACCGTAGTTGGGACTGCCTTCAAGCGGAGGCCTCGTCTCGTGCACGGTCTGTTATACCAGTCCAAGCCAGTTCCTGAACCCTCAGCACACTGAGTCACACTGAACGATATAACAACTGGTACTTAAAATCGAATACGTTTAAAATAAAACGAATCGAAAATCTAACACAATTTATAGCTGTACCAATTATTGACATTGGTCTTACATAGAATTGATATTCCACAAAACAATTACTTTATTAATTTTTAATTATTTTTCCATTATGAATGATTGAAATCCCATCAAAAACATACTAAAATAAACGTAAGTCTATAAAAATATAAGGTACTAATTTTATATGAAATCAGTCGTCTAAGCTAAGGGCTGAAAGTTTAGGCGAACTAAAAGTCTGTTGTATGTTGAAATGGAACAGACGAGAATGCAGGTAGCACCTCACAAGATGGCACGTGGGACGTGTCTCATCCATAATGGCACCGAAAGACAGGATACAGCATATCATACTTACCACCAAGGGACCGCAAGTTTACGCCGCGTGTTGTTTAGTTGAGCGTGCTGAACGTTAGGAACAGGCAGGTCTTGGTATGGATGGCCGTGCGTAGCTTCTCAGCGGGTTTGCGTGGCAAAGCCAACGGAGAGGTGTCCAGATCGTATATACACTGAAGAGCCACAGAAACTGGTACACCTGCCTAATATCGTGTAGGGCCCCCGCGAGCACGCAGAAGTGCCGCAACATGACGTGCCATGGACTCAACTAATTTCTGAACTAATGCTCGAGGGAATTGACCATGCATCCTGCAGGGTTGTCCAAAAATCTGTAAGAGTACGAGGGTGTGGAGATCTCTTCTGAATGGCACGTTGCAAGGTATCCCAGATATGCTCAATATTGCTCATGTCTGCGGAGTTTGGTGGCCAGCGGAGGTGTTTAAACTCAGAAGAGTGTTCCTGGAGCCACTCTGCAGGAATTCTGGACGTGTGGGTATTGCGTAAGTCCGTCGGAATGCACAATGGGACATGAATGGATGCAGCTGTTCAGCCAGGATTCGCACGTACGTGTCACCTGTCAGAGTCGTATCTAGACGTATCAGGGGTCCCATGTCACTCCAACTGCACACGCCCCACACCGTTACAGATCCTCTACAGGCGTGAACAGTCCCCTGCTGACATGCAGGGTCCATGAATTCATGAGGTTGTCTCCATACCCGTACACGTCCGTCCGCTCGATACACTTGGAAACGAGACTCGTCAGACCAGGCAATATGTTTCCAATTATCAACAGTCCAATGTGGGTGTTGATGGGCTCAGGCTAGGCGTATAGCTTTGTATCGTGCACTCAGCAAGAGTACACGAGTGGGCCTTTGGCTCCGAAAGCCCATATCGATGGTGTTTCCTTGAATCGTTCGCACTCTGACACTTTTTGATGGCCCGGCACTGAAATCCGCAGCAATTTGCGGAAGGGTTGCACTTCTGTCACGTTGAACGGTTCTCTTCAGTCGTCGTTGATTCAGTTCTTGCAGGATCTTTTTCCGACCGCAGCGATGTCGGAGATTTGATGATTTACTGGATTCCCGATATTCAAGGTGCACTCGTGAAATGGTCGTAAGGGGAAAATCCCCACCTCATCGCCACCTCGGAGATGCTGTGACCAATCTCTCGTGCGCCGACTATAACATCACGTTCAAACTCAATTAAATCGTGATATCCTGCCACTGTAGCAGCAGTAACCGATTTAACGCCTGCACCATACACCTGTTGTCTTATATAAGGCATTTCCAACCGCAGCGCCGTACTCTGAGTGTTTACATGTCCCTGTGTTTGCATACGCGTTTATATACCAGTTTCTTTGGCTCTTCAGTGTATGTTCAACGAGAGTCAAACTTGCGAACAGAAAGAGGCGATATGCGAGATACAGATGACCGAACAGTGATAAATGTCATGTATTCTCGCGGCCGGACATAAGAGATAAATCGGGTTACGGGTTGTGACAGGGAGAGAGAGGCGAAGATTGTTTTGCTGGCCACGAACTGGCTTGGCGAACGAAATATGTCCGTTCGCTCGGGAAGACAGTCTATCACAGCACCAGACGGGCCGACGACAACCTGACGAGACACGTCCACTCGACGACGAAGACCACAGTGTGATAGTGCTGGAAGCAATTATGGTGTCAGTCTGACATAGTGTTCTCTACAAATGGACACTCCGTAACGCCTGCACAGATATTTCGTTCATACTATACCGAATAGTAGCAGTCAGCGATATATCGTTTCTTTTATGTACAGCGGGTGTGGTGTAATTTTTATGCAAATTAAATACGTTTAGCATGGTGGGTAACGCTCTGGCCTTGAAATACGGAGGATACACGTTCGAAATCCCCGTCCGCTCATCGAGATTTGGGTTTTCGTCGGTTTCCCCAAATAACTACTGGCGGATTCTGGAATGGTTCCTTCAAAGGGCTATGCCGAACTCTTTCCGTAACCTTCCGCCAAGTCCTTTTCCGTTCAAAGTTGACTAGTCATAAACAAAAATACTTCAGGCTAGCATTTTTTAAAATTAACAAATATAGTTTACTGTAATGTGTAACTTTCCTTTCAGAGCAGAAACACATTTTCCTGGTATGATGCCATTTTTATGAGGTACCCAAGCTTTCAATACTGCCTATAAAGATCCATTGTAATACACTGATCAGCCATAACATTACGACTACCAACCTAATATCGATATAAACCCATCTAGGCAATTGCAGAGTCACCTGACGAGGAATGACTGCTAGTCAAACACACGCACGGTGCATTTAGTTTCAGTGTGAGTGCTATCCATGTTTAGAATGGGGAAGGCGCGCGACCCATCTGAGTTTGACCGAGGCCAGATTGTGATGGCCCAGAGGCTCGGTACGAGCATTTCGGAAAATCCAAGACTTGTCAGGTGTTACAGGAGTGCTGTGGTGAGTGTCTTCAACAAGTGACGAAACCGAGGTGAAACCAAGGCCAAACGTGGAGGGGGTGGGCTGCCACCCCTGATTACAGATGTCGGACGTCGCAGGCTGGGCAGATTGGTAAAACAGGATAGGCGGCGAACTGTGGCGGAACTAACATCAGACTTTAATGCTGGGCAGAGTACAAGTGTTTCTGAACACACACTGCCCCGAACACTCCTAACGAGGTGCCTCCGCAGCCGACGATCCAAGCATGTGCCAATGTTAACACCACGACATCGGCAACTACGACTGAAATGGGCACGTCACCATCGTCACTGGACGTTGGCTCAGTGGCTGAGAGTTGCTTGGTCTGATATATCCCGATACCTTCTTCATCATGCCGATGGGAGGGAGCGAATCCGTCGTTTTCCAGGGTAACAGTTTTTTGACACCTGTACTACGGGACAAGCTGGCGGCGGCTTAATTATGCCCCGGGAACATTCACGTGGGCATCCATGAGTCCACTGGAGCTCGTGAAAGGCACCATGACGGCTAATAACTGTCGTACATCCCTTCATGACGACCATGTTTCCCAACGGCAGTGTCATTTTTCAACAAGATAATGCGGCATGTCACAAGGCCAGGAGTGTGGTGGAGTGGTTCGATGAACACATTGGCGAGTAGCAATTGATGTGCTGGCCACCAACTCGCCAGATCTGAACCCGATCGAACACACATGGAATGTGACTGAACGTGTTGTCAGAGCTCATCGTCCCCCTCCCCAGATTTTACGGAAATTAGAAGACATGTGTGTGCAGATGTGGTGACAACTCCCTCCAGCGACCTACCAACGCCTCATTGCTTCAATGCCAAGACGCGTCGCCGCTGTTACGTATCCGTACCAAAGGCGGATATACCGGCTGTTAAGTTGGTGGTCATAATGTTCTGGCTGATCAGTGCATATTGCTCCAGTCTTTCGTGAAGAGATTCGCAGCTACATCGACTTACTTTAAGATGAAATATTTTGCTATTAAACCGGAAAGGTACTAATAAAATCTCGTTCCAATTAAATTTTTAAAACACCCATCTTTTAGTTGTTGCTTAGTTTTGATTTAGTATTCACGATAGCCGATGGTTAAATCCTCATATTTTAGTTTCCCGAAATTTCCTGGATTCACTTTTATCGAATAACTGTACCACTACTTAATAGAGCAATCTGGTGGCTCAACGGTTAAGGAGTCTGACTGGAGATTGAGACGTTTACAGGTGTATATCCTTCTTGCATGGTTCTTAAACAGTGTGTTTGCCACTGCTAGCTTATATCTTTCACAGAATTCTAACAACCTGCTTCCTTGCTCATTTCTTTCTCCTAGACCTAAACTTCCTACAGTATTCCCCTCTTTTCCTTCTCCCACTATCGCATCCAAATCACCGATGATTATTAGATTTTCATCTCCCTTCACATATTGGATTAATTCTTCAATTTCAGCGTATATTTTTTCAATTTCTTCGTCATCTTCCTGTGACGTTGCCATATACATTTTTACTAATGTGGTTGGGACGGGCTTTAGTTTCTAACCTCATCAAAATAATCCTGTCACTAAACTGTTCATAATAACTCACCCGTTTCCCTACTTTCTTGTTCATTAAAATTCCTACACCAGTGACTCCATTGACAGCTTGTGTGCCAATTATCCTGTGTTCCCCAGACCAGAAATCCTGTGCATCCTTCCATTTAATCTCACTAATCTCAACAACATCTAACTTATATTGTTCCATCTCCATTTTTAAGTTTTCTAACGTACCTGCCCTATTCAGACTTCTAACATTCCACGCTCCGAATCGTTGAATGTTTCTATCCATTCTGATGACTCCTCAATAATCCAAAATTATTACATGTTTGCTATACTTTTTCCTCACTTTTAATGAATAACCAGCAATGATATATTGTCGAAGAATTTTAATAGATTATAAACCAAATTTACTGCTCAATTTGAGTGAGTGTTTTCTGTTCTTTCAGAAATATATCGCGTTTACGTTATAGGAGTCCATACCAGAACTTAAGGATGCAAATTTACTGTCAAACAGTTTTGAGTGTGGGTGTTCGGATATTACACCTCTATGACAGGAGATTATTTTTGAATAATTTTTATTTTGCTATATTTTGGATGGATGTGTTCTCTACGGAAGTAAGACTCTAACTCTTTTAAGGTAGTCAAACGTCTCGGTATCCACCTTGCTGATGGTAAAACAAAACACACTGTGAACCAACAATTATATCTAATTCCTCCAATGAGTATCCTGTCAACGAGTTTTTAAATCTGGTTTACTATGAATACAAAGCTCTTCAGTTTTTTCACGGAAGCATCAATAAGAAACCGGCCACACTGTTTGAGTAAGAAGGTTTGAAATGTTGAAATTGATGTTTTGTTGTAATAGTTGCTACAGAGGAATGCTGACAGTGCATGTTTGTGGGTGGTGTTTTCACGCAGTGTGCTGACAGTGCGGGTCGTCCCCGTGGTCTGGTTTCCAGCCTGGGGCAGCAGCACTACTGCTCTCTGGGGAACTGAGGCACGCTCTCGCCACGAGGGGTAACAAGTCCCGTCTCGAAGTCACTGCGGCCCGGAGGCAGACAGAGCCAGAAATAGCAAGGTAACTTGTGTATACTCAAAAAATAAATCCTTATCAAACAAATTACACTCTGCTTTTCCGTTAATTCTGGAGAAAAAAGGCAATGTTACTCTGCAAAACAGATCATTTTTGTGCGAATTACTTACATCTACCTTATACAAATGTAAATTAATTTCAGTTTACAATAAAACACATAGTTACCGCAAAAATCTATAAATTCGATCAGAATTTAAAAAGCAGTAACAACCACATCTCCTCCATGTCATAAGTTATGCATATTTCCTTTGATAACCAGAGAAAAAGGAGTGAAAATTTGAATAAGTACTAGTAGAAGCTTCGTAAATACGTTTCTCATTTGCGAAACAGCCAAGGAAACTACAAATAATGTTTAATTACTTTACATTTAGTTCAGGTACATAAGAGAAACTACTGATCTTTTTATAACTGCATCAACACGTGTTTCAGAGAAGGTTTACGGAAGTAAAAATAAAATATTGCTAACAGCTTAACATTTTCTTTAGGAACACAAAAGAAGGTACTACTAGGTATTTAAATACTGAAAAATTTATTTAGGTTCATCAGAGAATCCACTACTCAGTATGTAACTACTGTAACAAGTTTTTTGAGATTTAAAAAAGTAAAAACGTATAAAATATTGTTTATAAATCGAAGTTTTATTTAGGTAGGCAAGAGAAACTACTGCAAGGAATTTAGCTGTTAAACAGTATTGAGCAACTCAAGAGAAAGTACTGAACAGTACTTATCTGTCACAACTCCCTTCCCAGAACCTCCGGGTCCCATCGAGGTCATCATCAATAATGTCTTTCATTCGCTGGAGTTTCTACAATCGGTAGAGCAGAAACCTAGCCGCGTTTCCCTGACGGATTCTACCTGTATTCCACTGCATCTCCTTCCCCTTTCTTACAATGTCATTGAAATTTATATTTATAAAGTGTAATAATTATTCAAAATTAATGCTAAATGATATTATATTGGCTTAATTTGTGCAACAAACGAGCGGCATACTGTCTTCAAGGCAACTCGACGTGCATTCAATCACTGTTTCGTTTAAATACCAATTACGTCACTTTCCCGCGCCGTGCGTTGGACGGGAGAGATGCCGGCTAGCATACTAGATAGAGCCTTTCAAGGTTTCTCTTTCAAACAACGCTTTTCATTCCGTTGTAATCTGTTCAATAGGATTTGAGAACTATCTGTGTCAAGCTGGACAGTTTTCATGTCACTTTTAATACTCTAATAACATCATAGCCTTCTCCCTTAAATGATTCTGGTTGTACCTAAGTGATAATATACTGATTGTTTCAAACACAAATACAGTAAGTGAAATTCTTAATCCAAATTCTCTCGAACATATTTACCCCACGCATAAGCTGATAGGCTCTACGGCTGTCCTTTCAGCCTTCCGTCATTTCCTTCCATCATTTCTTTCAAAAGATCAGTTTGAAGAATATTTCACCCTGCACAACATCAGCACCGGAGGTGGTACATTTCTGTAGGCTGCTGATAGATCTCTCGTTTACGTTCATGGCTGATAATGTCTGTCTACTATACAAATGTTTGGTTGTAGACTGTATCTTCATTTATTTGCTTAATATACCGTGTGTCACCGAATCTTTAAATAATTGAAAGTTTCAGTTCACGCTTCGTACTGCTAACGGTCTCTCGAGATCTTTTCTTGGAAGGTAATTATAACAAACCGTTCTTTATCAGCTGATTTTGTAACTATCAGAGTATATGTATCTGCTCTAAACACTGAACGTTCCACTCTACCTATAACAGCACCACTGTTTATCCTCGACAGAATGTTTCTTTATTCACTCACAATACGACATTTTTCACTTCTCTTTATCCCCGGCCGTCGTCCATCTTCATGTACGCTGGAGTACAGCCTCTATACACAAACTACGTAACTCTCCTTTGCAGCGAACGGCCCATTGAGTCTAATTGGAAAAATGCCATTGCGCTTACAACCCCCTCACTAGTAATTTAGCGGTTTTATAACATGCCAACTTTGCGTGTATCGGGAAAAAATAATGCCTATCATTGCCTCGACTAAATTTGGTTTATTTCAACACAGGTGCAATAAGAAGAAACTACCACTAGAAAAGATAGAAAATAGATTCCCCCATTTACACCTGGACCAGATTTCAAATTACTGTTTTCATTACACTGTTAAACAGCTTATTTCTAGTTAACAAACAAACAAATGAATATTTTCTTGCTGGAAGATAAAAATACCTTACCAAAACATGAAAAAAAGAAGAAAATCATTTTAATGAAAACTATACATACATTCATAATTAAGAATATTTCCCAAAGAAAATCATTAAAATTTATTAAACACTTCAAACCGATTCTGGTGAGTGAGAGGTAACGCCAGGAAATGGTGTTCCGGACGACGTGGGTTAAAATCCGTATTCGGAGATGCAGGTTCGATTTTTAATGTTTTCCTGAAATACCTTCAGGTTATTATTATTTTCGTATACCAAGTAATCACCTCCAGGTGAATGGCAGGGATGACCCCTCCTTTTTATTTTTATTCATTGCCTCCAATCCTCTCCTACTTCTAATGACTAAGACGTTGACGAGGCGCAAAGGCATAAAGCAGCACCACGTACCATTCAGTGTTGTCTGAAAAGATAAGTAAATTTATCTGTATTGTTATGGTAAAGTGTTACACGCCAAGGCCTAACTGTATTTGAGGAAAAAGTTATGTTGAGTACGATGTCAACGGGAATAAATGGGTTGTAGGTGGTTTAAGACACGCAGGAAAGTATAAAGAGGCCCGTATGCTTTTGTGACGTAATCAGCTCATAACTGAAAATATTAAATCGATAATATCTATAGAACGTTGTCCCGAAATCTTTGCCGCAAAAGTGCGGTAAAAGATAACGGTGCTACAAGAGAAAGTAATTCGTGGTTTGCAGACTCAGTCCTGTTCATTTCAAAATTAGAGTCAAGAAGATTGTGAGCAGTGTTGCAAGGTAAAATATGATGGAAGAAGTTATTTTTTAAAATCTTAAAGTAGGCACAGCAGCTTTTAGGTTACATTTGCCGTTTATTATTACATACAATAAAGAGAACTACTTCTCTTAGAATTGCGTGGTTTACTTTCGCCATTATTAAAACTATTAGATGAGGTTTGGTGAATCAACTGGTCTTACAATTTACGGCCAGTCTAGTATAAGACAGAACAATTTAGACCAAAGTGTAGAAACATTACGCCAGTACTTCACGCCCCAGCTTGAAGTATACATATAATGTAGAAAAACGCATGACACCGAGCTTCCATAATAACCTACTGTGCCAGCTGCACGTTTACGCACTCCCAGCAGTACCCTTTAACTCACCAGATATTTAATGTCCCTCTGGCTCGCTGTTCCCAGAAAAACAGCGCTTTCCTTTGCACGCCGACAGCGACACAAGAGCCAGCCAGTGACGGAAGATGGTTTGTTACCGATACGCCTGGCAGGTGAGGCAGCCGTTTCAACATTGTCCCGCGGGATTGCAGGCTCTGCAGGGACACCGGTACCTTCTCGGAATATAAGCACTATATATCAAAACACTGTAAAATGTAAACGTCACACTGAATCTCACGTTATCTTCAAAATTAAAAGAAACGTTTACGTCCGTCAGCAATATCTCCTCACTGATCTGGTATTTTTCCTGTCTTATTAGTCTCTTATAAAAATAAACTGGGACGTTGCAAATCTACAAAATACCTCTATTTGTATTCTAGCCTTCTATGCCAGTTTTAAGTTCTTAGCAGATAGGTAATAAAAAGCTGTTATTATTCGTTCTAATCACACGTAGTGTGTCGTTTATGGATCGTAGGTGCAATTTAACATCTGTGGTTATATAACTATATGGGCGTGGGTTGTAGGGAAGTATGAAACAATCTCGCAAACGAAAGATATACTACACTCGCAGCTTCATTTTTTAGATCAGTTTAGATATCTCAGAGGTTGGTGCTTCAAGAGAAACGTAGGTGAATCGAAAGTGCAGAAGAACGTCTCTTGTAACCTAAAACCATCATGCTATGTGAAAATAATCCAAGAGAAACCAATAAAATTTCACATCTCAACACTACTATAAAACTCTTCTACATTTGTAAATTTTAGTAAACAGACCTTATTTTCTACGCAAAATTTTAGGATATTTCTTTGAGAGTCACTACGAATTTAACGTTTTGATTGAACCAACGCTAGAGATATTAATCAGATATATGTTTCACCGTTATTATCATGTTAAAAAAATCACAAAATTTCACTGAATATATTTGTTTTGTTTCTTGAGTTATGTTATTTTGGTGGTCCTTGATAGATATGTTAGGAGTCGGATTTCTGGAGAGTTTTACTTTTAAGTTGTTCCAGTTACTTCAATAATATCACGGAGTAAGGATACAGGGGCAAGCAGGCGATATATCGGTGACTGGAGAGTCACGTGACGAGTTTCGGCGAATGAGTCGAGTCGGGAGTCGGCAGTGGATTCGGGAACAGGGCTTGGAAGGTAGCGGCTAATGTATGTGGCCGGATGATAAGTTGGTTTAGGTGTGCTCGTGGTAAAGCAGACAGTGTAAACCAGAGTGTTGTGCATGTGATTTCGCGGGTATAAGCAAGTGTTTGTGGCGATGTCAACAACGCAAGAGCCTGTTTTCTTCGAATACGAAGTTCCGAAAATAATTCACGGTCAAAAATTGTAAAAGGTGGTTGGTCACGCTGAACTTCCGATGAAATAAAAGTGTTGTTAGCTCGCAACTGCTGAACAATCATTTCGAAAACCCTAACGTTTTCTGAACTATTTTCCAACGTTGTGTTGGTGGCTACCGGCTCCGAGCTTGTGTATTAACTGAACAGTACAAATCAACAATAACAAGTTTACTGAGTTATATGTTACAACGGATTGTCACTGCAAACGACTACTTGAATATTAGTTTCATTAGTGGTAGTATCAAGAAAATAATTGTTGAGAATTTGCCAGTATAGTCCTCGAGACTCCTTAAAGAACTAAAGAATAATCTACCGATTCTAACAGACATGCATTACTAGTTACTCACTTGTTACGAAGAATTAAGAAAAGAAAATATTAGGCAATGGCAGGCTGACTAAGCGAGGTATACTATGCATCTTCCTTTTTGTTTTTCGTAAATGTTTGCCTAGGAGAATTGTTTTGGTACTGTGTATGAAACGAGAAAACAAATACAGAAAACCAAATTACGTAGATTGTTTCTACGAATGTAACAAATAGGAAATCGAAGAACGAATACATAACAGCATCATCAGGAAGACATACATCACAGAAATTTTCACTTATAATGTAAACGCCAATATTTTAACTACTTGGATATGGACCACCCCATATAAGAATAACAATGAAACTCTTCTAACGAGGATATTGTTTAACATATGTTCTCAGAGGTTTCTCACATACTACAGCGATGCATTGTTTCAAATACATCAACCAACGTTTCTTTATTTGTTTCTTTCCACGTGATATATTTCTCCGCCTTTCTAGCAACATATAATTCTACATACGCTATTCCATCTTCCAGACAGATTAACAGTCACATCACGTCTCTTAGTTCCAACCATTCTCCTCTCTTAAAATTTTGCTTTCTTCAACCATTTCCATCATTGCCTTTAATATACAAAAGTCAGTGGATAAATATGCAATGCAGAAATTGTTTGGACACCAAATTTTTTTAAGCAGTTGACGAGGCGTGATAGTGAAGAGCAAATAAAAAAGATGAGAATTGATGTGATTTTACAAAATCGTACCTTAATGCACGTTGTGCGTCCATGCCCGATAGAGAGGTGACAAATTTAAATAACTGATTGAAGTTACCCGTTACCTTAATGAAATAAATTACGCCAAATACGATCTAAATTTACTATAGGAGAGTTCATAAAATTATTTAAATATTCTAGTAAACCCTATGGAAGGGAATTAAATGGTTTTGAAGAGGGAAAAATTGACTGCACCGTGTCAATTTCTTCCTTTCTACTACTAACAAACTCATAGTTCTTCATATCTTACTCTGATAAAAGCATATTATTCTCATTTATAGGACGTTAATCTCCGAAAAATTATTCATTGTACTACATAAGGCTGTTAAATCTATTTCTTGCAGAATTATTTTGAAACTAGGTTGTGATATTTGTGTTTAGCTATGAAATATAAATTTTCAGAAGCCTCATGATTTAATAATGAGTTTGGCCTAAATATACTACCGTACTTCAGCACCAGTCCTACTCTTCTGATTTAGATCACGGAATTAACTGATTATTTCAAAAATCAAAGTTATACAAGAAATCGTCACGCGAATGTGCGAGGCGGGTGAGGACATCCAAAACATTCCCACAAAATCGCTTCTGCAGACTGTTCAGTAAGAACTATTTGAGAAAACCTTCGTGTTTCACATTTATTTTAAACTATGTGCCTGGCCACAAACAAATATTTTCAGCTCTAAGTAATAAGAGCAAAATATGTTTTACTTGAGATGTTTCACCTATCTTGCCAGGTTCTCAGCTGGTTGCTGAAAAACACCATAGCAAACAAAGAAAAGTAGATAAAAAAAATCAGATTTTTGTGCTACTAATTATCCACATAATTCACAGCATTATTGTTCTAGAAGTGTATTTTATTTTCTTAACGTTCTAATTATATTCACTGAGCGAACAATAAGATCAACATGGGACTAACACTCCACATGCCCAAGATCATTACTATTTGTCTTACCACTTGTATTGTTGAGTACTATTAAGAAATAAAAATAAAAGCATTAACTTATTTCATACAAGTATAAAATTATGTCGGTGGGTATAAATAAATAAATACAAGCGCTCCTTGGTTTGGTCGTTGATCTTTAAAGATGACACTATTAATGAATGTCATTTCTGAGATACTTTGTAGTGCAAATTCTTTACACTTTTTCAGTTCTTTACGTTATACGTAGCTGAATGATAATATTGTTGCAAGTTTGTGCGTTGCTTGGATATAAGTGGTTTCTGTCGTCTTGCGCTTAGGATGGAAGTAGACCGTTAAGTCGTTACTAGAACTGATCTTAAGAGTTCCATGGCGACTTTTAGTTAACATTTGACGTACCGGCTGTAGTCGCTTTTCTATTTCTTATCATTCCACAAAAATTCACCATTGTTGTGAAAAATTAGGTGATTAAAAAAAAAAAGAATCTTTGCTGAAGACAAAATGGATGAAGTGAAATTTATTTACTTAGGTGGAAATCAGATGATATAGAAGTTTTATTAAATTTGTAGACACGAACTAAGAATGCATCCATTAAAATAATTAGGAAACCGCCCACTAATACCACGGAGGTGCAACGAACAATATACATCAAAGCTGATAATAGCAACTCGGAGTCGTCGAAATTCAAAACGGTTGAAGCATACAAGAAAAAAATGTTTCATTAATATTTAAATACAAAGTAAGAACACATCTACTAAGAAAATTGAATAACTGATCATGATTAAATGGGCGGAGAAACATTTCGCTGGCTTTGAGCGACACATGCAAGAGACGAATGTTTTATTCAGTATGTAAATGCAACATTCGAATGCATTTAACGAAAACTAGCGTTGTTAAGTGCGAGTCTCCGCACTGATTGCACATTAAATTTAATTATATTTTGAAAATTTATAAATCATACACAGGAAAAATTAGTAGAAACATTATTTTGGGTACTAGAAAAATATGCAATACCTTTAAAAATTAGTTTCATGTTTTCGTATTTATTATCTCATTCTTGGGATGTAAGAAGAAAAATCTTTTAGCTTAAAACATTGATCTAGGAATTAGAAAGAACTTTTTAAAACTCTATGCGTGGAGCACAGCACTTTATGGTAGCGATTAGGAATACCATATAGAAACAAAATTACCGAGCGTGGTGGTGTAACGGTTAGCGTTCTGGCCTCGCATTCGGGAGGACGGCGGTTCGAATCTCCGCCCGAACATCCAGATTTTGGTTTTCCATGGTTTCCCAAATCACTCTAGGCAAATGCCGGGATGCTTCCTTCAAAAGGCCATGACAGAATTCCTTCCCATTCCTTGCCCCCCATCCTTTTCCGTCTCTAAAGACCTCGCAGTTAAAAAAAAAAGAGAGAGACAAAATTTAAGCATTTGAAATATGGTTCTACAGGAGAATGCTGAAAATTAAATGGATAGACAAAGTAAGAAATGAACGAATTTTGGAAATGATGGGTGAGGAAAAATGTTTGTGGAAGAAGCTTACAGAAAGAAGAGACAGGCTGGTAGGTCATATTTTGAGACAAGCTGGATTGGTTAATTTGTTAGTGGAGGGCACAGTCGACGGTAAGAACTGTAGAGGAAGACAGGAATTAGAATATATGATGCAGATAATTGAGGACGTGGGTTGTAAGGGATATGTAGACATGAAGAGGTTAGCACAAGATAGGAAGGGATGGAGGATTGTATCAAACCAGTCGAAAGACTAACAACAGCAAAAAAAAAATCCTCATTCATGAAATTCTCCGTGGAATGATGCGTAAGATTTTTTAACTATCTGTCGAAGTATCAAATTTGCTAAAATTAGTCAGTTATATCCATGAAGATTATCAGGAAATATCTAAATACCCCATAATTATGTCATCTCTCCATCAATTTTTTGAAAGTTTATGATGTCGCCATTTTAAGGTTAGCAAGAAATAAAGTATTCCGCAATTAGAAATCTATAAGTAAATGTTTCAGAAGTTATGAGTGTTTGACAGGGACGAACAAATGAGAGAATCCATAAGGGTTCTGTTTTTCACTGAGAAGGTACTGAACACTAAAAAAAAGAATATAATCGCATAATCAAGCAATTCGAAAATAAAATAAAAATAGGATTGCAAACTTGAACAACGGAGAGACTGAATGAAATATATATTTGTTGGCCTAGTTCCTCTGGTAACTGCCATGTTATGCACTTCCATTAAACTGCTAAACGAAATCGCTCACTGTTCAAAGCACAAAAAAAGTTTTGTTTCAATAATTGTAAGCATTTTTCAAACAAGCTGTAACCTGATTTTTGGAATAAACATTATATTTAAATGAATATCATCTGCTTATTTCTCCCCTTCCCCCATTTTTGAGGAACCGAATGCATTTTGTCAGTACTATATTTATAAAATTTAATAATCCAAAAATACTTTGTATCGGCTAACAACATCAAAGAGATCGGAATATCAACATTTCTTCCTTCGCGTGTCATTCGGTAAATGAGAAAATCGTTTATGCTCGACTGCCAGTTCACTTCCATATACGCCAGCTAATTACAATGTCAGCCGGTTAGCACTGGAAATTACAGAGGTCCAGTAAAAGGCGTGTATCGCGTAGGTACGTCGAAAATGCAGTTACGTGATGATGAGGTTGTAAACTCCGCGATATTGACCTGTCAGTGTCGTGACGGAATACTAAATGACCATCTGCCGGACTAGACAGCAAACCACTTATCATGGGCAGAGGGACGCCCTTTCACGTAAAACAGATATGGATTTCAACAAGCGGTTAGTTTAAGATTGTAATGCGTACATTTGCGTTATAAAAACATATATAACCCTGATGAATATTTCCTTATGTAAAGAAATCGTGGGATGCTCAGCTTCAATACTCAACCGTAGCTACAATTATCACTTAGCCCCATGTCAGTGTCAATATTATATGTCGATATGTACATATTTCCGTTATCTGTCGGAAAGTCACAACACCATAATAAAGTTAGTAAAAGAGATTAACTGTCTCCATTACAACCATTACAACCAGTATAAGCGGTCGTCTTTTTAAGAAAATTCCAGATATTTAGACAGGGTAGATTTCTATCATCTTCACCTAAGTGTGTAGTGTTAATAGCTGATACTCTACGTACAGACGACTGTAGCGTGATGTTTATTTTGTACATGAGAGATTAAAGAAGGGAGAGACTGAGATCCAGTGCTGTTCCATTGAGACCTACACTTCCAAAAAACACGGAGTAGATCACAATGTCTCGTATGCCTTCGCTGCATATGCACCGCTTAGAGGTTTGGGATTTAACGTACGCCATTGGTTCGCGACCTAGTAGTTAGAAATTGTACACTACCAACTCTCTTACCCCGCTGACCACTTATCAAATGATGACAAATTCCTTCAACAAATAGGTGCTCGAAGTATCTAAACCCATGTCTCAAGCCGGATGTAGTTAATGGACAACAGATAGGCAGTATATCAGTCCACACAAGATAATTTTGTATTAACACTTATTTATTTTAAAAAACTTACAGCACTTCTTTAGTTTACACATTGTGTTATAATACAATTATTAATTTTGTATGTAGGTATTTATGATATGTGTTTTTTATAACTTTAACATACAATGACCCTCATAAATGGTAAAAAATGTTATATAATCTTCTTACATTTTGTTAGGATTGACCTTATAATATTCAGTATTGAAAAGTAGAATTACATAATGTTGAGAAAACGTGTTTTAGTTTTCAGAGATTGACAATCGCCAATTTATTGTGAAATTTGATTATATTTATGTAGCTCATCAGTATATCTTCATCTACGGCCAAGACTGAGAAATTTTCACGCAATACCCTTTTCTTGTGATATTAATGACAAAAACCTTGATAATTATTTCAATTAATTATTTCTATTATTTAAGACAAAGCCGTTTCTTTTATACATTTGTAGATGTTCAGGGTAATTCCGTCAAGACTTTACAAACATTCAGAGAAAATGGAGAAGGGAGGATATAATAACTTGAGGGCAGGGACCCTGATCCGGAAACACTGAGTCGAAAGTTACAAGCGAAAATCATTACGATACCTCTGACAGTGGGATGTTTTTCAGGGACATACTACACGTGCCACTAAAGTGACACCACTCCCAAGCACACATTCACATTTCTTTTTTTTTTAACTGCTTCACGTCTCGACTCCGTCTAGATCATTAGAAGCGAGAAGCAAGGAACGAGAAGGAATTCGGAGATGGTCTTTCTGAGGCGCCACGCCAGCCACTAACCTGGAGTGATTTCGGGAAATCTTGGAAAAAATAAATCTGGGTCGCCGTACGGGGTTTCAAACCTGCACCCTTCAAAATGCGAAGCAAAAACGTTATCTATCGATCACCCAACACGCTCAATAAATTCATATTTACTAAGAGTCAGTTCAATAGGGGTATTATTATTATTTTTTTTTTACTTGTGACTTTACTCCTCGTCGAGGTCGAGGTCATTAGGACTGGGGACAAGGAATGGGAAGGATTTCGGCCATGATCGTTTTGAAGGAAGCATCCCGGCTTTCGCCTGAAGTGATCTGGGGAAACCATGGAATACCCAAATCTGAATTCTCGGATGGGGATTCGAAACGGAATCCTCTCGAATGCAAGGCAAGAGCGTTAGTATTCACCCACCTGGTTCTGTCATAAAATGTTTTATCTTAGAGTTGTACTTGTAATATTGGCAGCCTAAATAATGTGCAGTCTAGTAAAACGTATATTTTCAATATTTTTAATGATTGTTTATATTTTGTTCATATATCACAAACCACATGTTGTATATGGTATCAAATTTGCATTTCTATTGTTCTAGCTGTTACCTATGACTCCATAGACGTGAACTTAAATTTCTTGACAAAATATGTTATTTATTCGAAAAGTATCCTATGTGCTTCCTAATGGTGCATAGTATTTCAAGATTGGTTTAAAAGTAACATGAAGACTAAGTTTTTTTTTCGTATGTATAATATCAGTGTAGATTACACATAGTTGTTAAGCCTTCTAGGCTGAACAAGCTCCTCATCCCACACAGTGTTGCAAGCTGGCGTGTGCTCATACAGTCCTCCCCGCCCCTGAGGCTGACTAATCCGTCGCCTTACCTACCACTGCTGCCAACACTCCTGTGGAGGGCTAGCGCCGCACGCCCACTCGTCGGTGTTGTCCTATTTTTATTGTCGTTCCGTTTTTCCCTTCCGCTGGGGGCGGTAGAGGGGGCCGGCGAGGGAGCATAGCCGATGTGCCGGTGCAAATAGTTCCCCTCTGTAGCTGGTTGGGCCTCCGCGCCGAGGCTATATAGGACAGGCGATAGACAGCGCCGACCGTCCAGCAGCTGAGAGACCACAAGCTTACCAGTAGCAGCAGGCTCCACTCACAACCACCATGGTGAGTCTGCAGCCAGATCGCACTGACGCCAGTGATATGAGACAAAACCATTTTTAAATTTCCTGATAAACAGATTCGTTTTGTTAATTTCATCATATATAACCATAAATGGTTATATATGATAGCAGACGTAGTAACATTCCTTTCTTTGTCTGTTGGCATATTCTCTGATTTCGTTATCACGTTTCTTAGAATGGCAAAATAACGCTGGCACGTTCCTCTTGTGACTAGTTAGTCACCTCCATTGATGTGAATAAGACTTCAAGTAAGCAACATATTACGCACAATTCAAAGTTTTTCTTTATGCTTAAGCATAATGAACGAATGTGAAATAATGAATTCAGATTGGTTGGGGGGTTGAAAATAGAGCTTCTGTGCCATACTATGAATTCTTTGCGGGAAGACAATTAACTGCATCAGTCATGGTTTCGTCGTGAATTCATTTTATTTTAGAAGTTTCTATGTCTTTATAAAACGAACGTTTTCAGTAGTCGCAGAATCTTATTGTAACCAGTAACTGTTTCACTCAGTGATCATATGAAATTAAAGTAACTCATAATGTTTGGCGCAAGAACGAATAAACCTTCAACCACGTTCTACAATGATCTTTGATTTTCGCCAAGAGTCGATAATTTGTGGCGGGAGTTTTGCAAGATTTTTCGAATAAACTGGAAGGGAAATGCAATTAACTTATGTTAAATAACCATATCCACCTCTGCCTCATTTCATCGACTCTGATATCATTAGAGAAGGTAAGACTGCCAAGTCTTTTTTATCTGTAAACAACAAAAAATTATAGATGTCAAAGGCTAAACTGCAGATGCTTCATTTTATTACGGACAACCATGAAATACTGTAATATATCCAAGGTTTAAACCTCTCCTTTTTTTTTTTAATGCATTTTGCAAATGCTGTTCCAAGTTTAGATTGCTGCCGACTAATCTCTGTTTGATTGTACCGCACTCCTTTAATTTTCGGCTTACTCTTAAATGGTGTTTAACCATTATACGTGCACTACATTCTGCTTGCAATATTCACTTAATTTCCCGGCATTTAAAAAATGTAGGGATTATTAGTAATTATTGTAATGTTTTGCTACATTCGTACCTATCATCTAATCCTACAAGTTAATTGAATGAGAACAAGAAGCGAAGAGGTTTTAACGAATCTCGCAATCGAAGTATATTTTCGGTGTGATGTGGCACTATCCATTAACAATCGAATTTTCAACTCTTGAAACATAATGAGCTTCGCTAGAATTTGCTCGATGTTCTACATTCTGATAAAAGCGTAAGAGC
This sequence comes from Vandiemenella viatica, assembly GCA_031002005.1. NCBI lineage: Eukaryota > Metazoa > Arthropoda > Insecta > Orthoptera > Morabidae > Vandiemenella > Vandiemenella viatica. The sequence continues at coordinate 347,466,575 of JARYHS010008074.1, forward strand.
GAGGAAGAATGTTCGATAACTGACTATTTCCTATGATATAAACGAAGTAAACTCACTAGCATGTAGTTTTTTCCCCATTCAGACGCGTAATGATTTTTCTCAGTGTAATTTTTATAAAGGAGACATAATGGGTAACGAAGACTTGCTTGTCACATTTGCAACATGCGTCTAGAGCTTTGTGTAGTTACAGATGCTCACTACAAAAATGAAAGTAAACTCTAGGACTTCAGTTAGCAACGTGTTCATATATATATATATATAGACGTATGTTTCCCTATATTTCACATTTCAGACGCTACTACCTAGCACAGATTACTGGTGCTTGTATGTGGAAATGGAATGGAGTTTCATGTCGTGCACAACGTTGTCCGAATGCCGATAGCTGTGGGGATGTGGGAGATATGGCAGTTAAATGAGGTCGATGTAGGGCTTTTTCATATTTCGACCATAGAAATCTTTCCTGCCACAGCTACTAAGCACAGACAATTGGTGTTTGTGTGTGGTAATAGCATCACGTCTCCTATCGTGCACTATGGTGGTTACATGTCGGTCGCTATGAGGGTATGGTAGATATGGTGGTTGAAAGTGGTCAACCTGGAGCACTTTCGCAATTCGACAAAGACGTGTGTGACCCTATATATCACTTTTTAGCCAAAGTATCCACTGCATGTCACTGGTGTTTGTGTGTGGTAGTAGCATATATTCACTGATCGTGCACAACGTTGGCCGATTTTCGATGTCTGTGGGGGTGTGAGAGATATGATGGTTGAAAGTGGTCAATCAAGGATATTTTCATATTTCGACCAAAGGTATATGTGTTCGTATATTTCACTTTGCTGCCATAACTATACAGCGCAAACCACTGGTGTTTGTTTGCGTGTGGTAGTAGCATAGAGTCACCCATCGTGTGATATGGTGGTTACATGTCGGTAGGTATGGGGAAGTGTAAGATATGGTGGTTGATAGTGGTCGACGTAGGTCATTTTACTTCTTCTACCAAAGACTGTGTCCCTATGTTTCAACTTTCAGGAAAAACTACCAAGTGCAGCCTACGGGCATTGATTGTGGTAGTAACCTGGTATTTTTGACCATGCACAATGGTGATTGCATGTAGGTAGACAGGGGGATGTGGTAGATATGGTGGTTGAAAGTGATGGGCCGGATATAAAAATAGACATGCGTCCCTATATTTCATGATGATTGTGTGTGACATCAACCTCAAGTCTCCCACCGTGCACCATGATGGTGTCGTATTGGTAGCTATGGGGTGTGGGAGATATGATTGTTGAAATTGGTCGACGGACGGCGTTTTCATAATTCGACCAAAGACATGTGTGTCCCTATATTTCACTTTGCAGCCATAAATACCCTGCGCAGATCTTTGATGTTTTTTGTGTGGTATTAGGCTCATGTCTACAATCATTTTCTATGGTGGTTACATTTCGGTAGCTGTCAATCAAAATTCTTTACAAACACGAACAAAGTCGTGGGCACCAGCTAGTACTGAATATTTTCCGACTAAATTCTGATCTCAAATTAGAGATTAGCTTACCATTAAGGTATTATGAATTTAGATATCTTCTTCTGTTGCTAGGTGCTTATAATTTGTTGGTGTATTTGACTTGTAATATGTCCACTGTAATTGAAGTAAAAGAGCAATAACATAAGCACCAACGATTTCAAAATTACTAGTCTTTTCAGTAAATTCCTTGCAATGGTGGTGGCCTACCGTTATACAATGTGAAACAGTAGTGTAGGATCTAGTACATTTAATTGAGAATCTGATCTTTTGCATCAATACTTAAGCGTTTTAAGGTTCCTCTAGATGTTATTAGGGCAAATTGTTTATCTTCTGCTGACCCGATTTTGTTGTGACAGCAATAAACTGCACTTGCTCATTTATTATTTTCGTTTTTAACTTTTTCCTGTTTCTTTATCTGTTAAATTTGAAAATATTTCGCTCGATCTCTTTTTCCTCGATCCCATAGTCTTAACATTTTAAATTGATGCCCAGTGATGATATTTTCCTATTCCTCCTTTATAATGTTCGTCTGGTATGCTCTTTTCCTCAATGACTCCTGTTTCGTCAATATGTGGAATACTAATAGTCTTTCTTTGTAGTTCAGACAGGTGATATTTAATGATGGTTTAGTTTACGTTGCAACAATGAGTTTAAGTTTCTAATAATGGCAGTATATCAAAAGATACTGTGGTCACACCCCTTTTTAATGCATTTTAGATCTAGAGTTACATACAGCAGCACAGTAAACAATTTGGACTATGATGACCTTTTGTTTGCTACCGTGCGATATACGTAAGACCCCGTGTAGCGATTTGCTTTGTGTGCCACTTCGACTGTCATCTAGATGAAACTGGTTCGTATCCGATGCATCACGCGCAATAAATGGAGACTGTAGTAGTTAGTTATCCATGTTGCCTTCGTTGTACTTTCTGGCTAGAACAAATGAAAATATTTTATTTCTTGATAACACTTTTTTTTTTCTTTTTTTAAAGTAGCAGATGACTTCTTAAGAGCATCAAGGCCAGTTAACTGCAACAATATAATACGTATGTGCACATACCGAAAATATAACCCCTGAATTAAACATAATGTAATTTTCATTTCTGTAATGAATGTTTCTTTTTGTATAACATTATTTTTACCGACCAGAAATATTTTATTAGGATTTTTGTTTCCTGTTCAAATGAATTAGCAAGCAAAATCAAATAGATATCAATAGGCTTCACATAAAAATAATTTTGTGGAGTAACAGAATTAGAGTGAATGCTTCTAATCATATATTAAATGCGTGAAATGATTGTCGGTGCTTTGATGGTTGGTTTGGCAGTATTTTATCATAGAAATGTGCGACTTCACTAATCCCTCTAATAGTTTTTATTCAAAGCTATACGACCAGTCATTGTCAATGTTATAAGGGCAAAGAGGGGTTGGAAGGCAAGAAATGTTGAGAAATTCACAGATGGCCTTTTGAAGGAACGGTCCTGGCACTCACCCGTAGAAATCATGAAAAACCGAAATTATGATAGCCGGACAGGAGTTTGAATCCGCGTCCTAGCGAATGCCAGGCCCAATCGTTAACCACTCCCACCATGCGTGCCGCTTTATAAGCAGACATAACCTGCACTTACTCGGAACTTCGAATCCACATTGGAAATGAGGCTCGGACTTTTTTGGTGTTGACTGACATTAAAATAAAAGCTTAATCGAAACCGTTCAAACAACATTTGTGAAGAAGAATCATCTGCGATTTGTTATAATACAAATAATCTATTGGTTTATGTACGGCATACCAAGATTCAAGTCGAAGCTTTTCTTTTAAATTTTTAAGTGCAATATAATATAGAAAACGCATAGTAATCGCTCAATTTTTGATACAGAGATTGTTTCGAAGAAAACCTGTTTTTCTGTGTACAGTGAAATTTTTCGAATTTGTTACGTTATGGATATTTTTAGTAACTTTACGCCTGAAAGTTTGTTTTATTTATGCATACAAATTATACTCTGGAATTGTTGGCTTAGAATAGTTTAGAAGCAACAAGATCTTTATAATTTTTTAGTTTTTGTTAGCTCTTAGTATACCTGGCAGTATTTCACATTAACAATTCTAAATTTAGAACATTGAAGTTTACTAAAATTATGGCAGCTGTGTTCCGTTTTAAGAGTTCTCTTTTCTGTTCGGTTGCTCCGCTGATAACTTATTGACTTGTGTATAATTTTATGACAATATGTCTGGCATTTGTAACTTTAATGGATCTGCATTGCAAACATTTTAAGACAATGATTTTCTAACAAAGTAAGTTGAGTATGACATGGTCCTTCCATGTTAGCACAACACCTGAAGAAATCGACGACTGTTTGATTAGTTTTCAATATCATGTTGGTCCACATTGGATTCATCACTTGAAACAAACATATTTAACGTTGCACTTGGAGTTTCAAAATATGGGAAAGTACCGAATTATGGGTACATGAAAACTTTTACTAAGGGACTTTTATGTTTCCGTTTGTTGATTCTCTTCGTCGTGCGTTGAAGGACCCAAGAAATAAGAGAACAAAATATCCACACTAGACTTTGAAATTAATTTGGTAGTAATTTTTTCTATTTGAACTATCCAGAATATTTTTTTAAAATAAATTCCTTGTTACCCAACAGCAGATTAAATAAATTTTAGCTGATAATGTATTATGAACTTCGGCTACACAATATTTTCCAAATCTCTGTTAAGATAATCTATAGCATTTTGTTAGTGTTATAAAAAAAATGGAGCTGGTGAAAACACACAGATAACGGAAGTGGAATTGACTGAAACAATCATACTTGTATGCTGATGAATGTGGTTTGAAAATCCCTTAGATGATAAAATTTTGCTTAACCTTATTTTACCAATTTCAAACTCAAAACAAGTGTGACTTCTGTTGAGTATCAGTTCAGTGGTTAAGTTGAAATTATTTTTTATCCATACCGACAGTCACAGATACGCTCAACATACGTAGATGGCTTTCAATTCTCCTACTGATAAAATGCCTGACATCATGAATATTTGCAAAGATTTTGTCGTTATGTAATTCATAAAATCCGTGGTTTAGATGCTAAACAACTGCACCACATTACATAGTCACTAGAGATGATCGTATAAGGCTGCTGCACAGTTAATGCCTAGACGGCGCCGAGAACATCTACAGAGTGTGGTATCACTAAATGAAGGCAGAAAAATAAAGGTTTTTGAATAATTATTATACTGTGACGGGGATCTGGTGCTTGGCGCAATAAAATATATAATTATTCTGGAATACAATTGGACGTCAAGCATAGTTTTGCAGATAACATGTTGACCTTAGTGTAAACTCGAAGTGAATTTTACTTTCTTCAACATTTAATTAAACTACAAGTAGTTAATTATATGTTTCACAAACTATTATTTCTTGGACCTGCTAATGTTTAAAAGTATGATATACCATAGCCTTCATTTCGATATCGATTCTTAGCCATCAGCAACCCCCAATGTAGTACAAAATATTTAACGGCTATGAAAAAGCTAAAAGTGCACCAAAACCTAAAATGGAACTCAAATTACAAGCGTTTCTTGCTCCGAAATTTGTCGTAAGGTATCAATTGGTGCTCAAAATTAGTAATGAAAGTGAAAAATTATTGACTGTTTTGTTGAGAGGTAAGCCATGTAACTGGTCTTGACATCGCCTTCCCCATTTGTTTTGTTATTTAGTTTAACAAATTGAGTGCACGTCTGATTGAATATTTGATATCTGTATTCAATAGACACTAGCCTTTCCCATACATCAATGAGGACAAGTGATTATAATCTCATGAGCGAGAAACACTAGTTTATTTCTTTCTTCGTTTCATATTATATGAAAAATATACTAAATATCAGCACTATATAAGTAGTATTTGAATGTCATAAGTACTCATCTTACACAACGCATCATAGAAACTAACGTTTGGCATTTATAACGCAGCTTTCACTCTTCACAGCAGTTTCCCTTCAAATACATATTCAATAGAAACACACGTCACCACCGAAGATACTGTGGCTAAAGAAAAATAGTACTCACTATCAAATGGTTAAGAAAACGTAACAGTTCACCTTAATTGACTCAAACAGATAAAGAACGGTGTCACTAATTAAACTTCGTGAGATTTAGCTTTATAGTGACACGGATAACTTGACACATGATACTCGTATAAAAAAACAAAGCTCATATCAGACACCTGAAGGATTCAAAACTATGCAGAACTTGTAACCCTTACCCAGAAAATAGCCAAAGCGAAGATTGTACTGATAACTTTTTATTTTTCATCTCAATGTATTTTACGGTGGTGTTTTTACACAAAGATTCATTCTTTAAAAAAAAAAAAAAATCAGCACTTAATTTCTGCTTGTGGCTGTGATTATTAAAACGTTGGAACTCGATGTCGGGTTTTATGTTTAGACAACAGCCAATCTTTCAGCTTTTGGGATTGGGACAGTAACGTAAGAGAGGCGATGTTACACAATTACTAATCACTGATATACACAATACAAAACCGACGCACTACAAATTTCAACGGTGATCATAGTCATTTTCACACATAAAAAATACTTGGACACTTCCAGTAAAGGAATAGATCAATTTGTTTTTGTGGACAGGATTAGAATGACTGTGTTTTAGAATGTCACGATGTTGCAAACAGGGTGATCGGCCCACTTTAATAACATGCCTACTTTTGACCGTGCACTTTTCGGGATCAACCGCTGGTGGTGTGAAACAGTAATGTATTCTGCAAGCAAACGCTAGAAGGCGGAAGTCAGGGGCTGGGGTAGGCTGCCTGCGCGGGCTCATCACGGCTGGAGATGAATCAGGTCAGAATGCACTTGGCTCACTTCCAGCCGTTCGTTAAGGCGAGGAAACTGTAAATCTCTCCGCCAACCTCGTTACCCTCAAGATTAATGGCCTGTTATTCCGAACAATAACTCGACTCTACGTGTGTAAAGAAGCGAGATGTTGCAGTGAATAAAAGAGATATAACGTCGCTTCTTCTTTGAACTCTCTCTTCCCGAGTAGAAGCAAGGAGTAAATTATCTGAGAAATGTTGTTTCTCCTTCTGCGAGAGCGAAGGAACTTCTTTGTACTTTGTATTTACCACTTTGAACTTACACAATCTTCCAGTCTGTGAGCACTCCGTAAGACGTTAGAAGAATGCTGCTGTTAACATTATTTCTAGTTTCGTTACATGAAATTTATAGTAACGAAAAGTCAACCTTTTGTATTGATACAACAAGTGCCTACTATAATAAACTGATATTTTGACACGCGATATTCGTATATGCAATGCAGAAAGTCGAAGTGAAATTGTTTGCGTGAGCTCGTGGCGGTCCAGGTAGCCACAGGTCTGTACAGAGATTAGAGGGCATTGTTGCCTAAGGAATTTGCAGACGGTACTGCAGACATTCAGGTCGTGTGCTCGAGCTGGGAGGACTCAGGGCTGTAGGTGACGTTTCGTCCGCGTTACCTGTGGCGGTGATGACAAGTCGCGATCTGCACGCATTCGACGGTACGACGAGGGACATGCAGTTAGTGCCAGCTTGGAAACCTGTCCGCTCATAATAGCAACTCTCCAAAGGTCCAAGAGCTGACACTTCGACGTGTCTGAGGGTGCTACTTGTAGTCTCAGTGTAAAGCCATTATTCGATATCCGCCATACGCCGCCTTCAACGCCAACTGCGAAACGGTAACATCAACCACTCCCACCACACAGAAAACGACACGCGTGTTTTGTATTCATGGACATCTTCTGCCCAATCACGATCCCTGAGTTTAAAAACTTCAAAAGTTGTAACTCATAGCCATAGACCAATCTGATATCTTTTTTTTAAATGTATGATTGATTTGATCCATTGTCGAATATATGCTTAATAATCAAAATTATATATTAATTTCAAGTATTTTAAATAATGTATTCTCAGAATTAATTTTTTATCATTTTAACTAAAAATTCATCTTTGTTTGATGAAAGTAACTACACGCGATAGTTAGAAATTAAGGGACATTACAGTTTTAATATGTAGCACCGTTAGTGTACGTCCTGGACGTTCCCTTTTTTAATTTTTTTAAAGAAAATCTTTTCTGGCAAATAAAACGAATATCTAGCCCAAATTCGGGGAAAACCGTCCTTTGTTTTTTTATTTATAGGACAAATCAGATCAGAAAAATTAAATGTTGTCGAGCTGTCTTGAAATTTTCAAGCAAGTATCAAGTAGAATGGATGAGTTACATGGAGTGGTACGTTTTCAGATGGGATGTTCGGAAAATTACCACTATGAATGATGTCATCAAGACTGATATCGTGTCGTGGATGATTGAAACTGTGAGTTCTGATATCTGTTGAAGCCGTGGAAAAGTTATCTACTCAGTTCCGCAATTATTTTGAACTTAGTACGAAGAACGAATTATACTTTCACTACCACTTGATGTAATATTTAAGGCTCCATACCTACTAAATAAAAGACTGAAGCCTTATGGAACTAAATTGAAAGTCGAGTCTCAAAATATTTCATAATTTTCCCAGATTTTCCGAAAATAGGTAGAAGTCAATTTTTTCATTTATTTCCGAAACTATAATTCCGAATATTCTTTCAATATTTACAGTAATATGTGGCTGGCTAAAGATTACTGAGCAACTAAAGCAATCGTGCTGTAGTTTATTAATTTGGAAAAATAAGCAAATGAGTAATTTTTATAAATACGATTATTCAGTAGATACTTTTTCCATAAAAATTCAAATACACAATTCGATAGAGAATTTCAGCAACCGTTTAGTAAATACATATATAGTAAAAATACATTTAAAAAATCTTAAGTCTAAAAAATGTGCATATTTATTTATTTATGCGTTAAACTTATATGCCTACATATCAATTTAAAAACATTTTCGCAAAAAATAATGATTAATTCGGTTTAAATATCATACATTGTTGATTATTCAAAATATCTTTTTACTTAATTCAGTTTAATACAAAATGTGATCACAGAACTGCCAGAGCGTGAATGAGCTTGCAATTGACCGACTCTTAAAATTTATCTTCAAAAAGGTATTTTCATTCAATAAGCTACCAGCCGAAAATCAGAATCCTCGTAAATAAAATGCTAATCTAGAGACTGCGTACGTCATCTATAGCTATTGGCTAGACAACGGTCATGTTCCAGCCGTCACTCGCCAATCAACAGCCACCATATTACATTCGTTCCTTCATGTTGCTTTTTGTTTATTTACGACAAACAGATTCAGAAATTCATGTAAGGAGAATGGTGTTCGATGTTTATGTTATATTATAAGTATCAGTTATAAGAATTAGGTTAAAACATAACCTAAGAAAGTATGAAGTTTATTAAAGTTTCAGAGAAAGTTTACACGAAAGGTACATAATCGTGAAATTTATCACTCAAATAAATGACAGTCACCGGTTTTTGATATTATACTTTCCGTCATTTAAAGTAAAATGCATTTATTCGAATAAATCATAGCCAAATACTCCGATAATCGAACCACAGTTTGGTACTCATATCACGAAAAATATCATTAAAAATGATCGTTATTCGATTTCCAGAATAAACTCCTTCTGCCATCATAGATGATACTCGTCGTTATTCATATGTGGGTAATATAAACTATGATTTTAGAACGCCGATATTAGTGGAGGTTGTGGTTAAGTTGATCAGAATCGCAACTGACACATAATTTTTTTTTTTTTTTTTTTTTTTTTTTTTTTTTTTTTTTTTACAGCATAATTCACTCTGAAATCAGTTTTTAAACAATGTAAACTGCTTTCATCAGCGCTATCTTTGTTACTGAAGGTATTAATTCATGCGGCTGGAAGTAGTTACATATTTATTGCGCTGAATTGTGCCCGGACCAGGTATAAAACTGATATTATTTGGTATAGCAAACGTTTTTGGGATTCCGAATTTATTTTAATTTGTTTCTATACTTCCGTCATCAGTAATTCAGTTGAAGTTATTACTGTATTGCTTTGTGAACTGCTAACAAAATACGTAGAACATCATAAAATTAAGGTTATGAGTAATATGTAATAACAATTCCGTATAATTAACTAGCTGCAAAAATGTATCACTCAAGTAAATTACAGTTATCCGTTATTGATATTATACATTCCGTCATTTAAATTAAAATACATTTATTTAAATAAATCAGGATTACCGGAGATCGCGATTCTGCCAGGAATTGGCGTCATAACACTGCCGTGGCCAAACACAAGACTCCTCTAGAAATACTTCCCAAAGTACATTTAACTGTGTTATGCTGGTCCAGATTGTACTAAAACCTAATTTATGCTTGAAAATAATGGTCCAGACAGTATTACAACGGAATTACTGCTTGAAAATAATGTCTTGTGATTGACTACACCAGTATTACGACGTCATTACCGAATGTTATTTTGGCGGAATCGCGATCTCCAGTAGACTCGATCGTTATTCGTTTTTCCTTATAAGCTTTTCCAGGATAAATTCCTACTACCACCATAGGTGATACCCGTTGTTATTCAGATGAGGGTAATAGAAGCTATGATTTCCGAATGCAATATTAGTGGAGGTTGTGGTTAAGTTGACCAGAATCGCAACTGACACATTTTGTTACAGCATAATTCACTCTGAAATCAGTTTCACCAACCATTTAAACTACTTTCATAAGCGCCATGTTACTAAAGGAATTAATTAATGCGGGTGGAGTAGTTCCATATTTAAAGTGCAGAATTGTGCCTGGACCAGGAATAAAACTGACATTACATGGATTGCAAATGTTTTTGGTATTCTATTTTTTTTTTTTTAATTTCGCTGGTTCTATATTTCTGTCGTCATTAATTCAGTACAAGTTACTACTGTATTGTTATGTGAACTGCAAATGAAATATGTATAACAAAATCAAGGCCATTAGCATTATGTAATAACAATTCTGTATAATTAACCAACTGCAAAAAAAACGAACTGCCAGAATATTGAATTAAAATCGTCATTTTTGACGGGCTCGAAGCTAGTGAAGAATATTTCAGTGAGGATTGTATTTATGAGAATGTTGCTGTTTTCAAAGTATTAACTGTTGCACGTCTTCTATGGCTGTGAAACGAGGTGTATTTCTATACTAGTTCCTGCATGTGCTGTGCCCATTGCATTGCATAGGTTTTAAAATCACAGTTTCATGTAAATAATATTTTGCCGTCCTTATTGTCACGTGGGAGCTTGTTAATCAGCTACCATTAGACAGGTTTGTGCCTGAGACATGCAGAAGTGAAATTTTTTGGTGGCAAGGTTCTTACGTTCGTGTTGTGTGTGTCTATTTTCTGTTTGAACGGCGAAATTAAGAGGCAACATACTATCGTATTACGATCTTTTGGAACGAACACTTTCTTCCCCATGATAAAAATTGCTCCACATTGCTGCTGATATCCAAGCGAAATTAGAAGAACTATATTTGACAGCTTTCGATCATTCCAACCTATAATTCTGATTTGACACCGTATTTCAATTATTTTGTCTGGGCACCTGAGAAATGATTTAGACATTCAGGGAAAAAAAATGTGCAGATAATAGTGAGTGGATGTTGTGCAGCAAATGGTTTTAAATCATATCAATGCGGTGACTTTTTTTTTTTTTAAAAAAAAGTCTCTTTCACATTTAATCAGACGTTGCAGGTATGATTAAACGCTTGCATCAGAAATACTTTGATGCTAGTACTTTCCAGTATTGTTAAATCGCTTTCTTCTCCCTGCCTATATGAACATTAAAAGATATTTTTGCTTCCACAAATAAATATTTACGACGGTTCACGAAGATTTATTTTCGGTGATAGTTCTGCTATTTCTCTGCCTCTAAGAGCTTCGTTGACTCAACTAATAACCAATAGATTCGCATAAAATTTCGCATGAAGTTCAACTCTCAAAAAAATATTTTTTTTCTCCCTTCTAATCTTTTGTGACTCAGCAAGTTTTACAAATGCAAGAGATAACTGTACTTGTGTTTGATTGATAGATAACAACGATGCTAATATTCACAACAATCTTTGTAGAGAATTATTATTTAGTATTAAGATAAGGCGTGTCAATAATTGTATTGATATTGTTATACAGTATTACGATTTGGTGATGATGCTGTTGTCATGGCGTTACATATTTAAGAGTTTATAATCAAGATTAAAAGTAAAAAGGTTGTTACAGTTTTAGTGTTACTTTAATGATAGTTGGACGAGTAGAAGTTTCAAACACTAGAGGAATGTGGAAAATTGTTGTTAGGTCTATCCAAATATCGTCTCTCAATTTTCTTCAGTAATGATTAAAGTATGGGAATAACGCAAGTACTTTGTAAAATTTGTCAGGTGGTACTACAACATCTTATTTCACAGTTTGAGTGCCTCGTATTTCAGTCAACCAGGTACAAAAAAGTCCGTCTGTGAATTTTCCGGTGTCAGAGTAAAAGAATACTTAGTAAATTCTTTTTCTAATAGAACTGTAGTCAACAAGTGTGGACGCTTGCAAGCATGCTAGAGCACACGCGAATTTCAGGTTTTTAATTAGTGACGTTGCGGCAGTGACACTAATGAAGGCCGCGCACACGGGCTCGCCCACAGTCACTGCCAAACATAGTGGCGACCGCGAGAAAAACATCGTAGATTTACGCCGAGCAATTTTAGTTGGAGAAAAAAATGCGAAGCATGGCGTCCTGGCAAAGCGGGTGCTGCATAATCCGCCTGCCGTCTGTTATAAATATTATACACCGCAGTCTGAGGGCGGCTGGCGTCGTGTATTAAATATAGCGTCTATCGGGCGGATGTGGAAAAATGGACGCTCCAGAAATATCGGGCGGGCGGCGGGCTTCGCATCTGGTCGAGGGATAAATTTATTGGAGGCGACTGCACTCAGCTGACCGCTTGTCGACCAGCTCAGTTTCAGCCTCCTTCAGTTCTCCACCTCAAGGACAGAATCACAATCGCTTCTGGCACGTCACTACAGGTTGCACTCTTGCGTGATGAACGCCGAGCCTGCAGGGTGGATGGTTAATTTTCTCGTCTGGTACTTTCTAGTCCATATATGTGATTTCGATTTGGCACGGTTTCTTAAAATCATTCCAGGTGATTGACATGATTGTTCCTTTGTAAGGGACGTTGTCAAATTCTTTTAGGTGCCTCATTCGTGTTTGTAACTACTTCGAAATAAAGTTAAGTTCCAATCAAAACATGAAATATTGTTGCTCTATAAATTTGCTCTACGAAATATTAGGTTTTCAGCAATTATTTAAAATCAAACAACACTACTCTTACGTTTTATTTTTATTTATTTATTTTTTCCCATGGAAACACACAGCAAAAGACCGCTTCTCGTGCATGGATTACGTGGCGTCAGCGGGTACTCTTATAAATCGAACGTTTCTTGGTCTGAAACCTTAAGCGATGTGAAGTGAAAAATGTATTTATAAGATAGAAAATATTTCTGATTCATTTAATGTCGACCTGAGAAGCAAATTGTTTCGGAGCTCAAGCAAAAAATGTTTTTAATGAAGGCTGTAAGAGTATTGTCCTTGCATTAATAATTTCCAAAGTGATAGATTACAGAAATAATTGGGTGGTAGGTCTTCAGATGCTATTTTAGTTCACTGCATGCATTTGACGTTGTCGTTCACTGAAGTAGGCCACGGAGGTCTCGCTTCCGTAATTATCCTAAACATTTCTTGACAAGAAACTGTCTCAGTACAGAGCATTATGGGTTAAACCAATGGTTTCCAACACGGACGGTACTACTTATTGGTGGGCGTTGGAGAGATCATAGGGGACGTTTCTGGTCCAAGGTAAATTTAGGGGTATCGTGATCCAACTACCCCCCCCCCCTCTTTAAAATATTATATCCGGCTTTAAGAGCTGTATCAAAACAGTTTTAACTGTATTCCCATTATCATATGCAGTCAAAAGAGGATTTAACGTAATCAGCAACTAAGAAAATAGATTGTCAGTAGTGGAATGCGGCGATTTAAGATTGTTGATGATTGGAAATGGAAGGAAAATAGCTAAAATTAAGTTAGGAAGAGCTGATATCAGTCAAGTAAGATCGTTCCAATATCTTGGGATTATGATCACCGAAGATTTGAGGTGCCATCAAGAGATAAAATCTCGCTTTGCCGTAGCGAAGGAAGCATTTAATAGGAAAAGGAGGATACTAACTGGAAAAATAGACAAAACACCTAGGAAAAGACTCGGTAAATGTTTTGTATGGAGTGTGGCTCTTTATGGGTCGGAGACATGGACCCTGAGAAGCGGTTAGAAGCATTTGAGATGTGGATGTGGAGGAGGAGATAAGCTGGGTGGATAAAATAAGTAATGTTGAAGTGCTGGACAGGGTCAGTGAAAGCAGAAAAATTCTCCAAGTAATAAAAGAGAGAAAGAAAAACTGGATGGGACACTTGTTGAGAGGGGAGTGATAAAAGACGCCTTGGAAGGTCTAGTTTATGAGAGGAGAATAAGAGGATGAAGGAGGTACAAAAATATAGACAACATCAAGGAAGACGGCAACTACACGGACCTTAAGAGAGAGGCAGAAGATAGAAGAGCATGGAGAGAGCCAAGTGAAAACCTGCCCAAGGGCAGAAAACTGATGATGATGATGACAAATATAGAAAAATTAGTGTGATTACATCGAGCTCATCCTTCTAATTAATAACATTGTTTCAAAACATGTATTTGTTATTAATACTGTGAAAAATAGGCTAATATTGTTACTATAATTAAATAAAGTAATTTTATAAAACTCTCCTCGTTTTTCTATATATGATATCATATAATTCAATGAAGAGGAGCACCATCGAATTATTGGTTCAAAAAGTGGATTAAGAGATAAGTAGTTTGAGCGCTATGGATTGCGTTTTTTTTGCGACAAGGGAACTCAGTGTTTTTTTTTCTTCTGAAACGGGGACTGTGAGTAATGTTTTTGTACTAAAACTTGGTGATGAGGATTTTTTTTTCGATAAGAGAGCTGCAGATGTAAAACGGTTGGAAACTTAACAATTGAAGTATTAAAAATAGTGCTGATAACAGTATATATATACTTATTTTTTTAATAAATCTTTGAGCTTTTTTGTTCGTCGTCGATGATGTGTTAAGAGCGATGTAAGATTGTTGAAGATTTTGGAAGGAAATCAACTATGATTTTTTGAAGGAGCCTCTCCGTCAATCACCTGGACTCACTCGGGAAATCACAGAAAACAGTTTGGATGGTCGAAGCGGGGACCGAATCCGCGCCCTTCCTATTGTCAGGGCAGGTGCTGCGTGTAGCGTACCTCCATGTCAGTCTCCAGTAGCCATGGATTTTTCCTTCTTACTGACGCTTCAGGATCCTCAACGCGCATTGGTTACAGGACAGGACAGAAGGGGAAAACGAAAATCAGACGACTGTATTAAAGAACCATTCTCTCCTGTTACTTCGAAATATCTATGAAATAAGGAATCTGCGCAGCATAACCATTATCTCAATACGGATTACATAAAATATTACATTGGAACCCGAAAGTAAACCTATACACAATTTAGAACCACACCCAACAGTGGTACCAGGATAAATGAAAATTTAGTCTGGAGAGCATTCTGAAGAAGGTGGGTTCGATTCTCGTGTTTGGTTATTCAGATTTATCTTTTCAATGGTTTCTAGAAATCACTGTAGTTGAATGCCGAATTAGTTCCTTCATAAACGCTAGGACAGATTTTATTTCCGCTCGCAGTCTAGAATCATCTCCTGGCTCTAATAATTAACCGATTAAAATAAATTCTTATTATAGGACAAGATTAAATCATGTGCCTGTTCATAGGAAGTAGATAACATAAGTTTTAAGTACACTGCAAGATAAATAATGGAGTATCCGTATCGGTACAGTGTCTGACATTTGTTTTAAACAATCAGAAACTTCGATTAAATTGCACTAATACTAGCGTAAGAATTTGAGTGGTTTCTTTTCTCATGCTGCTAATACATGTCGCTAACGTTTTATATGACTGAATTTGTATTCAGCTCTTTTACTTGTACAACCAAGCTCATATGTATCCGAACGATCTGAATCGCTCATCGCTATATTTCCTTCCAAAACTTTTTAAACCCTTCTTACACATCTGCTTACACAGTCCTAAATCCTGTAGGTTGCATAGTCACGTGAATATCCAAAATTGAGACTCAACCACCTCACAAAAAAGTGATATATTTTAACATATTCGTTTTATAAACGAAAATATGGATTATTTTTCGGTAATAAAAGAGTTTTGCAGACATTGAATGTACTTCATTTCAGTTTTTTAGAACATTTAAGGGAAATTAGTGTTCCTACAGAATGTAAAAAGTAAGTTTTTAAAAAAAATAAAAAACGTTAATCTTGAACAAACGAACGCTACGATCAAAAGAAAGGAAGACATTATAACGATCATCTATCACTTAAAATAGCCAAATATTAGTAAGAATATCAATATTTGCGATATATAACTAATGTGGGTAAATATAGTTTTAAGTGAGAGCGTTGGCAAATAATTGCAGATTTTTGAAGTTAGTTAATTTAGCGATGTGCTATTACATACATTGCCATATTTACTTCCTCCAACGTTGTCGCATTTTCTGCTGCTAGCAGAGCTGTATTAATTTCCGCATACAAGGAATCCTGTCTCAATAGCTAGATGTTAGCAAATGAACAGAGTCCTTAATGACATGGAATATTTTTTTGTCCCCTTTTGATCTATCATTTTTTTACTTAATGGATTTCTTCTGTCGTAACAGTTTAATTCTTTATACAGATTAACAATAAATATTTGTTTACTAAATTGTGGATCTTTATATAATTTTACTAGGCTTATGCACCAGACGAGGCGATTGATTGCACAAGACGAAGTGGCTGAGTGGTAATGTTTTTGCTTGTGGCTGTAATGGTCCTAGGTTCGAGACTACTTCTAATTGAAATTTTATTTATTTATTTATTTTCTTTCCTCTTGTTGCACAATATACATCAAATACATAGAAAACATGAAGTTTATACATGCAGGTATTTATTATATTTTAAAGCAAAGGGTTTTAAAATAAATTCTAATCTCAAACGTGAATACACTGGCTCACCAGGTGTAGAAAATCTTTTTTTCTTCTTCTTGAGAACACTTGTTAAGAAGCTGTACTTGTAAGCCACAGTTACAACAATTTAATTTTTATATAATTTATCAGTAATTACTATATTACGAAGTTTCAGACTATACAATCTTTAAAATTTTGAACATTCTCTCCAACAATACTGAAAGACATGTCTCATTCCACAAACACCTTGAATACATCGTGAATGTTTTCCACCATTATTCTCCAGCCACGATGGTCTTTGTGTTTCCAGGAAAAACTATTATGCATAACATTTGTTCTTCTTGATTCCTCTCTCCCCTGATAATTTTGTCGCATATAAGGTAAACAGATCAAATCCAGTTGCCTTAACCGAAGTTAGTATATTCAAAACCAAAACCATATTTTCATTTTAATCAGGATCTCCCATTTACGTGATGAAAAATGCCCTCTCTTTCCAACACACCTTGGAAATTCCGTTTCATTGTCCCTTTACATACATTACATCTACATTAGTTTTATTTCTTCAGAACAATGTAACAAAATTATGTGAAATCTGAGATATTCTAGAAAAATATTGGAATATTCAGAAGAGAGAGTCGATATGCAAGGGACATTTACAGTCACTGTGTAATTGAGATTTTAAAGAATGAAAAATTATTAAAACCCGAAGTGGGTTCGAACCCATGACCATTACATCCACAAGCAAAAACATTACCACTCAACCCCTTCGTCTTGTGCAATCAAGCGCCTCGTCTCATGTATAAGTGAAGTAAAATTATATAAAGATACACAATTTCGTGAATAAATAGTTATTGATAATATGTATAAAGAATCAAACTGTTACAGCAGAAGTAATCAATTCAACGAAAAAATGATAGCTCAAAAGAGGAGAAAAAATTTTCCACGGCTAGCTATTGAGACTCGTTCGTTGTATGCGGAAATGAATACAGCTCTGCTAGCAGCAGAAAATATGACATTGTTGGAGGAAGTAAATAAGGGCAATGTTGCACCAGGAAACAAGTCGTATTTTTTTTTTTTTTTTTAATGGCCTTTGGCAACGAAGCCATTTAGCCAGCTCAATGTGCTTATGATATCTCATCCAGTGTTTTAGTTTTCTCC
This sequence comes from Vandiemenella viatica, assembly GCA_031002005.1. Taxonomy (NCBI): domain Eukaryota; kingdom Metazoa; phylum Arthropoda; class Insecta; order Orthoptera; family Morabidae; genus Vandiemenella; species Vandiemenella viatica. Next base: position 347,484,347 of record JARYHS010008074.1, read on the forward strand.
AGTACGTTGTGATTCTTAAGTATAGACACCACAGGACGGACAGGACATTCACACAGACACACAGACACACAACACTTAAACATCCATGCCCGTGGCTGGATTCGAACCGGCGACCTTCGGCACGCGGAGCTAGTGCTCTAGCCCCTACGCTACCGAGGCCGGCTTCCTATTTCCTTCGGCCAAGAAGAATACATTTAAATTTCTGTTTGTGCTAATCTGGTTATAAATTTTTGAGTGACAATGGTCGTTTAATTTTTTACAGTACTAATATTAAGTTCTATGTGATTTCCTCCCATTTTTTTACATAATATTTTTGATTTTCTTGACTACGGTGCACAATCATTATAGTCCTCCTACAGAATTAGAGAAATAATTCCAACAATAGGTTATTTGTTCCCGAAAGGTGATTTTAATTCTATTGTAAAATAGTTATGTGCAGTTTGAAATAGGACAGACGACGTGATTTCGACGCAGCTATAAACCCGAGTAGCTACCTTTGAAAAGGGGAAGACGCCAACTGTAAAATTCATATTCGATTCATAATTTGTGTAATAAAAGCTCATAGCCAGAGGTGTAATGCGCTTCTTCGCCGCTGTCGAGGAAATCGGCATTTAAATATTTAATAGCGTTCAATGCTTCCTACGTTAAGAAGCTGTCAAATCGGGTGTGGCGCAACCGGCAAGCTCTCTGCCTCATCAGCCAGTCGTCTCCAGATCAACTCTCGTTACCGGCAACAATCTTTTTAATTTATTTATATGAGATGCTGAGATGCTTCAGGACGGTAAAAAGTTACTAACGTACACTATGAAGGTCAATCCTCCAAAATAGTCTTGTGACGTGTACTTTTACCAGTTTATTTAATCGTGCAAGACCGTGAGATCAGTTCTAGACAAGACTGTATAAAAATCCAATTGATCGTCCACCACCAGTTCTCCGATTTTTTTCCTGTATTGTAAAATACGTGCAGTTTCTATCACATGTGACGGACCATAGAATATGCCTTTAAAGTTTAGCTGTGATGGCAACTAATTTGTTGATATATAGATTAGATTGGTGAATATCAATCAATAGTTTCCTTCCAGTACTAATCATACAACAGGAGACAGTTAAGATCTGTATAACAAACCTTCTTCAACTAATTTAAGCGATCTGATCGAAATTGCTAGACAATTTATGATCAACACGTTTATCAGTTCTGCCTATAATTTTGCCCTAACGTGACATGGCCCTTTACAACGAAGACAATAGAACATTTCTTCTTATAATAGAAGGTCTGATTAACATTTTGAATCAGTAACTGTAACACAAACTAATTCAATCATATCGAAACGTTGGCTTGCCTTTCTAGGTTAAAAGTAAGCCTTGGAAGCTGTAAATCATTTCGTGAAATCGTTGAAGTTTTTACCAGTTTGTCAGTAGGGTTGTATGTGCCATGGTCAACAAAATTTATGTTTTGGTTTTCAGAGGATTAACGAAATAATTTCAGGTGAACAGAAGATTAGTTCATATTTAAATACCATGGTCGGATTCCTTTCCAATCCTTGGGAAATAATCTTTTCCGTTGCATTTCAAAACATACAAAATAAACCAAGAAAGTACTTGCCTTAATTTATCGATACGTGCATCCTCTCCGTTCTTTTATCTTCTCAATTGGTGTATGATGTGATTTCAGTGATCCACAGTACAGTCAACACAAGAAGAACGTAACAATTCGTGAAAATCACTTATGTCTGTGGCTATACTCGAACCGTCTACTCCAGGAACTACCCGAGCTACCATGCTTATGAGTCGGCAGTGCCATGCGCGGCGCCTACTTTGCCGGCGGCTGAGACCTACCAAGACGGATCAGAGGGGGCAACAACTCTTATACTCGTGTTGACCAGCATTACGTTTCCTCGTTTTCAGTTTCCTGTGTATTGCTCCTAAGTCTCATTAAACAACAGTTACAAAATATGAAAACATTTGTTCATGAATAATTATTTGCATTACTATCAGCTTGTAAAATTTTCGCACTTGTGTAATTTCCTGATGTATTCTTGGTTACCCCTTAAATCAGTGCGAGTTCTTTACGGACTACTGTCGGAAGAGCTAACGGGAGTATTAATATCAGTATTGGGTGAAAATTTGGTCTACATTAATGTTTTAATGTAGCAAAAAGCGTATAAATCCCGAAATGCGATAGTTATTTCGTATGTGTCCGCTGTTAATTACGGATTGTTTTCAGCGCACGTCTTTGGATATTTACCAATAGTTTTTTGTTTGTTTGTTTGTTGTAAGAACAGCCAAACAACGTTTCACCTGTCGTTTGAGTTTTAACAGCAGCACCCACAGACTATCGCTATCGCGAAGAAGCCATATTAGTTTTTTGTTCTTTGCCTGTTTACAAAACACCACTAAAACCACAAAGGCGACAAGACTATGTGAAATTGTCTCTTCATCTACTAAACCCTCATTGGGTTTGGCTTTGTTTTAAAAGGAGTATTCAGTGCTCTTTAAGTTGCTTTCGATATTGATGGTAGGTGAAAATTAGTTTTTTACGCTAAAATATTGTCAACTCAAACTGAGTTGACATCTCATCTCTCCGACAACAGTAGTTTAGTTACAAGTTTTTCTGTATGTTCCTAAAGTAAGTTAAAATGTAGTAGTAAAAGAACAACATGTCTCAGTAGCACACCGCCAAATTAAGTAAGCTCAGAAATCTGTTATTATTTGTCAACGCACTCACTTAAAACTATTTTTACCTAGAATAGTTATAACTCGAAAATACTGATTTTATCAGTAATATATAATCATTTTAAGTGATATATGATCGGTATAACGTCTTCCTTAGTTTTGACCCCGGCGTTTGTTCAAAATTAACGTTTTGTTTGAAAACGGTAACTTTTTATGTTCTGTATGGACACTAATTGCTCTTAAATGTTTTTAAAAACTCAAGTGAAGTTTATTCAATGTATGCGTAACTCTTTTAATAACGAAAGATAATTCATATTTTGTTTGTATAACGAATATGTTAAAATGTATTACGGTTTTTTGTGAGGTGGGTGAGTCTCAGTTTTGGATATTCACGTGACTATACAACCTACAAGGTACAGGACTGTGTAAGCAGATGTGTAGGAAGGGTTGAATAAGTTTTCGGAGGAAATATAGCGATGAGCGATTCAGATCGTTCGGATACATATTAGCATGGTAGTACAATCGCATGTTTCAGGCATAACAATTAACGGAAATGATCAACTGTTATGAAGCGATAAACATTCCCGGTTTTTACTGTCATTGAAATATTATTGTGGAAAGCTAAACGTTAACGGCCAGTTGTAAATAGAAATGTGATCTAGATTTAATTTATGCTTGTGGATCAATTGTGACGTAATTAATAATTTTTATTTATACATTTTTTTTTGTTTCAGGATGACGATGATCAGAAGATGATGAGTAAGTACTTAGAGACATTATTTCCATCCATTATACTTGTTAGCAGAATTACCTGCATGTTTTTCACATTTGTTTTACAGTGTATTAAACATCTAACAAGAGATTGTTAATAGGTAAGCAACTTAGTGAATTATCTGATAAGTGCCAAGATGTTTAATATGTGTAATTTATGTAACACTAACTGAAGTTCGTAGGGAAATTTATCACTGGACTTCGTGGACCTTCTGCCTGTCATTTGGATTCAAGAGAACATGTTGGCGAATGAGTTCTTTACATTCTACTTATCTACATCTACATATATACTCTGTAAATCACAAAACTGTGGGTGGCAGAGGGTGCTCAGCACCAAACCTAATCTCTTTGTTGTGCATTCCAATCCCTAATGGTACGAGGAAAAAAAGAATTCATATAAGAATCAGTGCGGCACCTTATTTCTCTAATTTTATCTTTCCTGTCATTCCGACCCAAATAGGTTGGTGGACGAAGTATTTCACTACACTCGTAAGTGAAAGTGGGAGTACGCATGTTTACCAATAAGTTTATACGAAACGTGCGTTGTCTATCTACCAGAGACTCCCAGCCTAGTCTACTAATCAAATCTGTAACGCTTTCATAAGGACTGTAGCAAGCGGTCACGAATCGAGCGGATCTTCTCTGTACTTTCTCTGTACTCTCAATCAGTCCCTTACGATACGGATCCCAGATGGCACAACAATAGTCCAAATGTGGACGCACAAGAGATTTGTACGCTATCTCCTTTGTTTGTTCATTACAATTTTTCAAAATTCGACCTAGGAACCGCAGCCTAGAATTAGCTCTACCTACCAACCTATTAATATGTAGGTCCCATTTCATGTTCCTTTGTACTTTTACACCCAAATATTTCATAGAATCGACCATATCAATAACTGAACTGTTTACCTCGTATTTCTGAACAATCGGATTCTTTTTGTTAGTTATGCTCATTGTCTTACACTTTTTACAATTTAGTGTGAGTTGCCACTCAGCGCACCATGCTAAAATAACATCCAGATCACGATGAATTGCTAAACAATCTGCCAAATTCCTTACTTCCCTATAAATAACTGCATAATCAGCAAACAATCTAAAACGGCTTTTCACTTTGTCTCCGAGATCGTTTATAAAAATTAAGAAAAGAAGTGGTCCTATTACACTTCCTTGAGGTACACCCGATGTAACATCTAGATTAGAAGAACTTTCTCCTTCAACAACGACATACTGCGATCGACCAGTTAGAAAATCCTTTATCCATTCGCAAAGCTGATCAGATATACCGTACGCTCGTAGCTTCGCTAAAAGGCGGTTGTGTGGCACAGAGTCAAAGGCTTTCTGGAAATCTAGAAAAATTGCATCTACTTGTGAACCTCATTCATAACTTCCATTACGTCGTGTGTAAATAGGGCCAGCTGTGTTTCACATGATATTTTCTTCCGAAATCCGTGTTGATTTGTTGTAAGCAAATTATTTTAATCTAGGAAATTCATAATGTTCGAGCATATAATATGCTCCATAACTCTACTACAAATAGATGTTATAGATATGGGACGGTAGTCTCCAGGATCGCTTCGACCACCTTTCTTGAAAATCGGAGTTACTTGCGCTATTTTCCAGTCTTCTAGGGATTTACTGAATATATCAGACAGAAATGGCCCGATTTCCGCCGCATACTCTGAAAATACTCTTACTGGAACACCATCCGGGCCAGGTGCTTTTCCCCACTTTAGGAGCTCTAATTGCTTTATGATAACTGCAGTATCTATCTATTCGTAATGATTCCATCTCCAACTCGACACGACGTGGGAAAACGGGAATGCTATTCTTATTTTCGTCAGTATATGAATTTTTGAATACAGTATTTAGTACATTAGCTTTATCGCGGCTTTCATTATCCTCGGACCCTTCACGAACTAGTGCTGGAATATTGCTGTTGGTACAACTGACTTGTCGAACATACGACCAAAATTTCTTTGGGTTTTCTGCGAGACTCTTAGAGAGAGTGTTTGAATGAAAATCGTTGAAGGCCTCACGCATCACATTCTTCACACGTCCTCTTAACTCAGTCAAGGTTTCTAAATCACTGCGAGACCTCTTCCTTCTGTAGCGTGCGTGTATCCTTCTTTGTTTTTTGAGTAATCTTTTGACTTCGCATGTGTACCACGGTGGATCATTCTCCCCATTTATTTTCCGCTTTGGTATATGTACTTCCATACCTTCCCTGACTACATGTATAAATCGATGCCACATCTCTTCAACGGTGTCCTTTGTTAACTTAAAGTTATGGTAATTATTCCCCAGGTAGGTTCTAAAACACTCCTTTGAGGCCTTACTGAATCTGTATACAATCCGTCCATTTCCCCTTTTTCGCTTGGTCATTAATTTGATAATCGCAATTACCGCTTTGTGATCGCTTATTCCTGTGGTCGTTGAAATGTCGGTGAAAATTCTGGCCTGTTAGTAACTAGCAAATCTAAAATGTTTTCGCTACTGTTATGACACCGCGTAGGTTCATTAACTAGCTGCTCGAGATGATTATAGGAGAATAAATCGAGAATTACTTCAGAAGCTGCCTTATCCCTGCTACCAGTAATGTGAACATAATTTCGCCAGTCGATATAAGGCAGATTGAAGTCGCCTCCCAGAATCATAGCATGATCCTGAAAACGGCTAGCTATACTGTTTACATTACTTCTTAATTCCTCGGCGATAGCTATGTCAGAATCGGGTGGACGGTAGAAGGCGTCTATGACGAGTTTTGACCCAGCAACATTGAGTTTAATCAATATGATTTCATAGATAGTATCGACGTCTATTTCATTACATGGGAGAAATTTACTCACAGCTACAAATACCCCACCTCCATGAGAATGTAATCTGTCTTTACGAAAAACGTTCATGCTGTCTTTAAAAGTTTCGGTGGAACTTATTTCCGGTTTTAGCCAACTTTCTGTACCGAAAATGATATCCGCTTCTGTGCTACAAATAACGCTTTCAAGTTCTGGTTGTTTGTTACAAACGCTTCTACAGTTAATTACGAGTACATTTAACTATTGTGACTCTTTTACGTTCCTCCTACATTCCGGTGTTGCATCTGATTGGGTTGCCCGTAACTGATTCACGTGTGTAGTGCACACCTGACCTATTCAAGGGAACCCTACATGACTCTACCCTGTGGCGGAGATCGAGAAATCTGCAGCCAATATCATCACAGAAACGTCGTAGTCTCTGGTTCAGCCCCTCAATACGGCTCTGAACCAGAAGCCCACAATCAACTCTGTCTACGATGCTACAGATGGTTAGCTTCGCCAAAATCTTGCGGCCACTGGCCACAGAGTTCACCCTTTCAGCCAGCCGCGGGAAGGAAGAGAGGATAACCTCCGACCCAAGGTGACAAGCATCGTTGGTGCCGACGTGAGCCACAATCTGCAATTGGCTACACCCCGTCCGTTCTATGGCATCTGGGATGGCCTGCTCCACATCTCGGATCAGACCACCCGGAATACACACCGAATGGACATTGGATTTCTTCCCCGAGTAATCCGCCATTTCCCTAAGGGGCTCTATAAACCACCTAACATTAGAGCTCCCAACTACCAGAATACCCTTATGCGATCGCCCAGACTTAGCGGGCTGGGGGGCCGTCAGCTCGCAGGATGACAATTGTGGGACTGAATCAGCCTCCGACAATACGTCATACCGGTTGGACAGTCGAACAAGTTCACCGTCTTGGCCTTTAAGACTGTTCGACTGCCCCCGTGTGCGGCTTCGAAGTCTGGTAGCCATATGCCAGTCACCGTCAGGTGACCTAGGCACGGCCTCCAACTTTTCAGCCTGGGATGCAGGTACAATGCTCGACATAGGTGAATCAGTGAGCGGCGTGGCTGCATCGAGTTCCCCAATATCGCATCTGCTGCAACCTTCTACGGCAGCTTCCAGCTGTGTAACTTTCGCTAACACAGCAGCAAGCTGAGCGCGCAGATCAGCCACCTCAGCTCGCGTCTGCACACAGCAATCACAGTCCCTAGACATACTGCTTTTTAAAATCGAAAAAAAGAAAAATTAACAGAAACTCGAACTAATCTGTACTTTGGATAAACTGCAAAAACTCAGAGAGAACACTAATCAAATCTACACCCCACTAGAGATAACCTGTACTTCTTACAAATAGAGAAGTTATCCCAGTCTATGACAGTTAGTTGTGGATGACTGTTATTATTTCTCTTATGGTAGGGCTTCCTGTTATTATGAGATTGGTTGATGGTTTCCGAGAACTGAATAAAGCGTGGCACACTTGAGAATGTGTACCAAGTAGACAACCTCATTTCGTGCACAACGTTTCATAGTAGTTTCTATTGGTCAGCTTCTTTAGAGACGCAATTTTACATAGGCCTTGCTGATGGCGTTAATGATAGTATGATTTATAAATAATGAAATTCATCTGCAGGTTGGAAAAATAGAAGCTTTGAATTTTCCTCAGGTTTACAGATGGAAATGTGATAAGAAATAGGAAAACTAACATGAAACAAATGAGTTTTCTTTGACACAAATGAGCAGAATGATTAGAAATTCATGTCACATGCGCTATCTACTTTTTTTGGTTTCAAACTGGTGTGGGCTTTAGAAGTTTCTCACTTCATTCGTGTTGAACTAACTATACAGCATTCTTGAGACAACATCAGAAATGAAATAGAAATATTTAATAGACTTTTTATTACAAATGAACGACGATTGCAGTTCCAAAATTCATTTTGGGTTTAAGACCGTGTGCTATTAACCACAGGAGTGTAAACAGAAAAGTAGAAAGGGGGTAATAGTTGTAACATATGAACTCACCGACAAGTCCCGCTTTACTTCCTTTGAAGTTTTTTTTTTTTATGGAAACCTCATTTAAGGTCGGGCCACACTTTTTTTTTAGCCTTCCTTTAGGTTCATCAGATGTTCATAAAATGCAGGTAGAGTCCTTGCATGTTCGTATTAATAAATCAAAGCTTTGCAAGAGATGAAGGTCGATTTTAAGGCAAGTAAAAATTGCATTCGAGACCCGGATTTCGAACCGGGGACCTTCTATACCCGAATCACACGCCGCAAGCATCTGAATCTAGAAGTACTAAAAATGTGTATCCAGTAGTATAAAAGTATTTTTGTGTTTTGGGATAGCAAAAATAAATTATTTAGAAATAAAGTACGTTATTTTATTTACATTTTGAATAATTTTTTTTTCATTACTTCCAGATTTGTCTCTTGATTCAGATAGTTACGGCGTACGATTGGGTTATTGAAAGTACGTGATTCAAATCCCTTTCCCAGCTGTAATTTTTACAGGTCTTAAATTGACAAAGCTTTGATTTGTTAATGCTAAGATGCTACGACGCTCCGTGTTCGAAATTTCACGTTAATCTGTAGGTCTCCATTTCAAATTTGGTGACAACGATAGAAGTGTACTGCTCGGCTGATAAGAAACTCCGTGATTAGAGCTTTAAGATCACATGAAATTATTATTATTTTACAGAATCTTTGCGCTCTCTATTTAAATTAGAATGTATAATAATCTTATTATTTTTTGTCAAAAAACTTTTTGAATGAATCGAAAGGAACCCTAACCAAAACAAACACGTTAAATGTGAAGTGAGTGAATGCGGTGAGATACTATTTTTGTGCATAAGAGATTAAACAGTGAGGTGATAATAGGAGTCGGGCTGAAAAACATTTTAACGTACTTTATTACTTTCGTAGATTATAAAGTACGCTTACACAAAATGAAGTATAGTACTCTATAATAAAGTATGGGTGGCATCCCTATCTGCGATTCTCAGATCATTTTAATTTAATTTTTTAACATTAATTCCGTGAAACAAGCAAGTGTAAACGATAAATCAAACTGAAGAGCGAATAGGAACACGGCCGAGCTACGGACCAGTGTGGACGCGAGGGGGGCGAGCCGTCGCTTGGCCGAGTGTCGGTGCGGGCTCTGTACGGTCTAATGTCGTCCGACCTTTATGGGTGCAAATTTGGTTTTCCAAAGTCACATGTATCCTTTTCTTAATAACGTAAAATACATGCTAATTATCGCTCATGGTTAAGTTTAATATTCCCGGAAATTATTTTTCTGAAGTTACCATGAAGAATGTACGGATCGCTGCCTAATTTTCTCAGTGACTGAAACCCCTTCTTAATCTGGGTGAACGGCCGAGCACCCGCCAAGTCGAGTCAATGGCGGCACTGCTTACCTACTCTTATCTCGAAGCGACTGGAACCATTTTGTAGCTCAATTTCTTTGCTCATGTTGATGCTACGTGTATCAAATTTCGATTATACATGGATATCAGCAATCTTAGCAAACGCACTAAATCCTATTTCGTTACTGTTCCTAGTTCGGATGTTATTCATAGGCAAATTTCACTGATTTTATCAGTCATTCACTGACTGATAGAAATCTGAAATTTGGTACACAGATAAAATTGTCCCAATATTATTAGAAAAGTCTCACTCACTGATTGATAGATGTCTGAAATTTGGTACACAGATGAAATTTTACCCCAATATTATAAGAAAAGTCTGACTCTCATAAAATTGCATATATCTACCCCTAACGTGAAATAGCTTTCTACCTGATTACATTTTACCTCAGATTTACTGTATAGACGGAGATAACCAATTTTACTTCCTTCGTGTCCTTACTTTGGAAGTTACTGCAATTAAAAAAAAAATCTACCACGACACCCCGACATCAAAACAACGCAGTATTTCCAGTAGTTCTACAAACAGTGTGGTATACTTTTATGTTTTCATCAATAAATCACAAGAAAAATTTAATTTTTGTGTTTTTACACGCATTTTTTTGAATTAAAATCCCAAACATGAAAAAAATCTAGCACATATTAGCATATTAATTGATTTGCTTTGCATAAAGATTTATTTAACGCATAGATATCAGCAAGTTTAACTAACATCTTAAATTTTATTTTGTTGCTATGGTTAGTTTGGAAGTTACCCGTTATTTACTTATGGTGGTAGTTAAATCAGCGGCAATCGGCGTCGCTTGAGAATTGCGCACACGTCTGTGCGATGACTAAGAATAAGCGATCAGCTTACAAAAAGAAAGGAGATCCCTCAAAAACAATTCGTGTAAAAATAGACTAAGCCTCATGCTTCTGTACTGACAAAATGTTATGAGATCTTGTTCTGAGCCAAGTCTATACTTTGTAGTGTGTATTCACTTTCTGAAACAGAATAGTTTCTTTCGATGTTATAGGTCATTTATTTAGAATTATAAAAATAAAATTTTGATAACTTGGCCATTACGCAAGTCATAATTTTTTCTGGAATAGAAGAGATTTTACATATTATTTATTTTAATACTTGTCAAACCCGAAAGATGTTCGAGGAAAGTCTTGGCTTTTATGTATTTGTAATTTCTGATAAAGCAACACAATTAAGGTATTTATATTGCTTTCCGGAAACACGGCAGAATAATGGCCAAGTCACCAGATTTTTTTTTATATTCCAAATAAACGATCTTTAACACCGAGGGAAATCATTCAGTTTGAGAAAGTAAAGCGAAAACACACTGCAAAGTATAGACGTGGCTCAGAACAACATCTCACAAATTTTTGTCAATAAAGAAGCACGCGACTTGGCCTATTTTTACAAGAATTGATTTTGAGGGATCGTTTACATTTTAAAATAAAAAAGCCAGAAAGGAGATTACTAAGCCGACATTTACTTAACCTTCCCGTTAGTGTAATTTTTTATTGCATATTGCTATGACCAAACTGACTGCAGTAGGCGCGCCCATCCGCGGTAGCTGCTAGTTTAACACGCGCTTCACCTCTAATCACATTAACTGCAATGAATATTCATGGACAAAAACAGATTTCATCGTACTTTGGTTGGACTATTAAGTGGGTCGGTAAATGTTCATCCGCTGTAGCGCTAATGAATAGAAATCCGAGTGGGGACAGGGAACGTTTATGAAATATTTTGTGGCTTTTTGTACGGTCTTTGTAACAGTTTCCGGCGATGGGTCTTTACTTTCCTATCATCTAATATAAAAGTAACCTAATTAGACCGTATTTTAGGGAACTCTCACATTTCTTCGCTTCATAGCAGCAACAACTATGGATGTATATTCTGGTAATCAAACTTTTAAAACAATAATCGATTTTATTATGTAAAAAATTATTATTATGTATTATTTTAGTATGTAATAAACGTCTCGATCATTAAAAATTGGATATGGAATTAGGGATGCATTCCAAATATTTATGGATTCGCCATAATGATAACATGTGAGTGTCATCTCTGTTTAAAAGGGCAGTCATTATCAGAAATCAAAGTTGCTAACTTGAGCTCACTCGCAGCAGACCTACCACTTTCAGGGCCATCTCGCGATCATATAAGATAAGGTTTCAGCAGTATTTAATACTGCTAGAGTCCTTGACACACAGCATAACATTTCCGGGACTAAACAGCTGAAGATTATGTAGTAACAATTATTTCACAGGATTACAGAAATTTTTGTGTATCGCAACATAAGTAGAAAATAAAAAAATATGACGTTAGTTCATTCGTTAGTGAAAATCTAATATTAAATAAACTCTTCATCTTTTAAACTTCTCGACGTAAGTGTGTTTATGTTTTTTAACCTAATGCAGATATTTTTAGTGTTTACAGCATTGTTCTTGCTCAGAGTGTATAATTGTTTCTCCTTTTGTTTTCTTTTCCCTAAAGTCATAATCCATATTACAAGAGACACTGACCTGCATTTCTTGGTACGTTCCTCTCCGTCTGTAGTGTAAATAAAATCTGGGTTTGAGGAGAGAAACCCTGTTCCCTTCACATCTATTTGCAGAGCATAAAGCCTCGGTGTGTGAAATTACACACACACACACACAACAAACAGAATATTTCCCTTCTACTTTATTTTCACAATATCAATATATATCTCCACAAATTCATGTACATCGTTCTTCGCCGAAATTTGGTCCTAAACTTCTCAATATAATTTTCACGGCTTACGAGGCTTTCTTCGTGTTCGCCATCTCACTTCTCTTTTGCTCATGACTGACTGCCACTCTCTTTACATCACTCTGATCCACTCTAAAGATACTTTCATTACTCTCTGGCACACGCGCCCAGCGTAACAACTTAAACCCAATACCTTATCTATGATATATATATATTGTGGTGTGACAGCGTCACCCACAATGAATATAATTAAATTGTTATTAATTATATTCATAATTCTTTTTTTTATTATATTCAAGTTTATTAATTATTTAATTGCAACGTGTAAGTAAATTGTAAATAATGAGGGTTGTCTGAATAGGTTGAATGTATGTTTAAACCAGGGCGGCCAAAGGTATAGTTTATTGTAAATCAATTTTTCTGTAAACGCATGGCTCAGAACGGTTGAATCTCGAAGGCTAGGAACTGCCATTTCGGCGGTTGAGGGAGGAACAATGGAGCAGGCGAGGCGACTTGGTGGCGCCGGGCCAGCCCGGCCTGAGTCCCGTTCGAATTCGGACAACGACCTACCCCTACCTTGCCGCTACCCCGAAGGCCACGTAGGAAACGCGCGAAGGAGTCGGCGAATGCGACGCGTGATATTAAACACGTGACGACGGAAATGTGTAGATAGCCAATCATGAACATTTATTGGGGTCTACAATACTAATTCCGTGGAGTTCTTTTACATGTGGAGTGCAACTAGCCGAGGAAGAAGAAGGAGCCATTTTTAGACTGCACTTGGTTCCAAGACGAGCTGGTGAACAGACGTGTCAGCCGGCACGCTCTCTGATGATCATTGTGGTTGATCATTTCTTGCTTTGGGAAAGCGAGATGTTGAGTGGCATGCTTGCCATTATTTGGAAGTTATGCTAATAACGCGGGCGTAGCCGCTTATTTAGCTTCCATTGCTGCAGTGGCATTGTGTTTGTCGCTCACCATCACGGCGATGATTCTATGGTAATGTACCAGAAACGACGGTCACTATTCAGTGGATTTTTAACAGACTTATGAGCCCTTAAGCGGCGCCTGGGTTAAGACTCTGCTCCCGTCACTTAAATTCTGAGCTAGCTGAATTTATATTTCGATTCAATTTTTTTCTTCAAGCATCTTGCTGTTTGTTAATTCAATTTTGATGCTTTTCATTCACTTTATACGGCGCCCCTGGGTTTTTACTTTGTACAGTAAAATGTCAGCTTCAATTTGATGGCCTGTGTTGCCACGTTATTTCAATGTTAACTTTGCTGTTTTTATTACTTGTTTGAGATATTTCATTCAGTTTTGTTTGCTTACTCCGGCGAATTGTAAACGTCGGGTATTGCTTGTTTTTGCTGATCTAATTGTGTTTAACGTAACGTTAATTACTACCCGACCTTGTAAGGCCATAAGACTCAATATTTTTTCATTTTTCAGAATTATTAATAATAATTCCCCCCTCCCTTTTTATGTAATTGATGTTCACATTTGGTTAACCCCCTATTGTACTTAATACAATATTTATATACATTTTAACTCAACAGACGGAAGAAAAATGAACAATTGAACACAGAATGCATTATAAATAAAGACATTAAATAAAGATAGCTAAGTGTCAAGGAAACTGTTTTTCCTTACATGTGCCAGATTGTTGGTAAATATTTTGCTCTGCGTGTTTACAAAGACGTTTGAAAATTGGATTTGTATCGCTGCATTCACCATGAGGTAGTTGCGCAGTGAATTTGAATGTGTTCTGAGAAGGCACGGAAATAATTCTGAGACAGCCGAACTAAGTGTTGCGATTTATTCGACTGTTTTTAGTGTAGAAGCACTTGCAGAAAGTCACCACGTGCGAAAATCTGCCTGCAAGTCGATAGCTGACTGTAAGAAAGATAAATTCTACTGACGTTGGTAGTGCTTTTTCTGACGTGTATGAAGATTAAATTAACGACTTTATGTGCATTAAACACT
>JARYHS010008074.1:347499749-347524748 GCA_031002005.1 Vandiemenella viatica
GGGATTTAACGTACGCCATTGGTTCGCGACCTAGTAGTTAGAAATTGTACACTACCAACTCTCTTACCCCGCTGACCACTTATCAAATGATGACAAATTCCTTCAACAAATAGGTGCTCGAAGTATCTAAACCCATGTCCCAAGCCGGATGTAGTTAATGGACAACAGATAGGCACTATATCAGTCCACACAAGATAATTTTGTATTAACACTTATTTATTTTAAAAAACTTACAGCACTTCTTTAGTTTACACATTGTGTTATAATACAATTATTAATTTTGTATGTTAGGTATTTATGATATGTGTTTTTTATAACTTTAACATACAATGACCCTCATAAATGGTAAAAAATGTTATATAATCTTCTTACATTTTGTTAGGATTGACCTTATAATATTCAGTATTGAAAAGTAGAATTGTATAATGTTGAGAAAACTTGTTTTAGTTTTCAGAGATTGACAATCGCCAATTTATTGTGAAATTTTATTATATTTATGTAGCTCATCAGTATATCTTCAACTACGGCCAAGACTGAGAAATTTTCACGCAATACCCTTTTCTTGTGAAATTAATGACAAAAACCTTGATAATTATTTCAATTAATTATTTCTATTATTTAAGACAAAGCCGTTTCTTTTATACATTTGTAGATGTTCAGGGTAATTCCGTCATGACTTTACAAACATTCAGAGAAAATGGAGAAGGGAGGATATATCAACTTGAGGTCAGGGACCCTGATCCGGAAACACTGAGTCGAAAGTTACAAGCGAAAATCATTATGATACCTCTGACAGTGGGATGTTTTTCAGGGACATACTACACGTGCCACTAAAGTGACACCACTCCCAAGCACACATTCACATTTCTTTTTTTTAACTGCTTCACGTCTCGTCTCCGTTTAGATCATTAGAAGCGAGAAGCAAGGAACGAGAAGGAATTCGGCGATGGTCTTTCTGAGGTGCCACGCCAGCCACTAACCTGGAGTGATTTCGGGAAATCTTGGAAAAAATAAATCTGGATCGCCGTCCGGGGTTTCAAACCTGCACCCTTCAAAATGCGAAGCCAAAACGTTATCTATCGATCACCCAACACGCTCAATAAATTCATATTTACTAAGCGTCAGTTCAATAGCGGTATTTTTTTTTTTACTTGTGACTTTACTCCTCGTCGAGGTCGAGGTCATTAGGACTGGGGACAAGGAACGGGAAGGATTTCGGCAATAATAGTTTTGAAGGAAGCATCCCGGCTTTCGCCTGAAGTGATCTGGGGAAACCATGGAATACCCAAATCTGAATTCTCGGATGGGGATTCAAAACGGAATCCTCTCGAATGCAAGGCAAGAGCGTTAGTATTCACCCACCTGGTTCTGCCATAAAATGTTTTATCTTAGAGTTGTAATATTGGCAGCCTAAATAATGTGCAGTCTAGTAAAACGTATATTTTCAATATTTTTAATGATTGATTATATTTTGTTCATATATCACAAACCACATGTTGTATATGGTATCAAATTTGCATTTCTATTGTTCTAGCTGTTACCTATGACTCCATAGACGTGAACTTAATTTCTTGACAAAATATGTTATTTATTCGAAAAGAAGTATCCTATGTGCTTCCTAATGGTGCATAGTATTTCATGATTGGTTTAAAAGCAACATGAAGACAAAGTTTTTTTTCGTATTTATAATATCAGTGTAGATTACACATAGTTGGTAAGCCTTCTAGGCTGAACAAGCTCCTCATCCCACACAGTGTTGCAAGCTGGCGAGTGCTCATACAGTCCTCCCCGCTCCTGTGGCTGACTAATCCGTCGCCTTACCTACCACTGCTGCCAACACTCCCGTGGAGGGCTAGCGCCGCACGCCCACTCCTCGGTGTTGTCCTATTTTTATTGTCGTTCCGTTTTTCCCTTCCGCTGGGGGCGGTAGAGGGGGCCGGCGAGGGAGCATAGCCGATGTGCCGGTGCAAATAGTTCCCCTCTGTAGCTGGTTGGGCCTCCGCGCCGAGGCTATATAGGACAGGCGATAGACAGCGCCGACCGTCCGGCAGCTGAGAGACCACAAGCTTACCAGTAGCAGCAGGCGCTCCACTCACAACCACCATGGTGAGTCTGCAGCCAGAGCGCACTGACGCCAGTGATAAGAGACAAAAACATTTTTAAATTTCCTGATAAACAGATTCGTTTGGTTAATTTCATCATATATAACCATAAATGGTTATATATGATAGCAGACGTAGTAACATTCCTTTCTCTGTCTGTTGGCATATTCTCTGATTTCGTTATCACGTTTCTTAGAATGGCAAAATAACGCTGGCACGTTCCTCTTGTGACTAGTTAGTCACCTCCAATGATGTGAATAAGACTTCAAGTAAGCAACATATTACGCACAATTCAAAGTTTTTCTTTATGCTTAAGCATGATGAACGAATGTGAAATAATGAATTCAGATTGGTTGGGGGGTTGAAAATAGAGCTTCTGTGCCATACTATGAATTCTTTGCGGGAAGAAAATTAACTGCATCAGTCATGGTTTCGTCGTGAATTCATTGTATTTAAGAAGTTTCTATGTCTTTATAAAACGAACGTTTTCAGTAGTCGCAGAATTTTATTGTTACTAGTAACTGTTTCACTCAGTGATCATATGAAATTAAAGTAACTCATAATGTTTGGTGCAAGAACGAATAAACCTTTAACCACGTTCTACAATGATCTTTGATTTTCGCCAAGAGTCGATAATTTGTGGCGCGAGTTTTGCAAGATTTTTCGAATAAACTGGAAGGGAAATGCAATTAACTTATGTTAAATAACCATATCCACCTCCGCCTCATTTCATCGACTCTGATATTAATAGAGAAGGTAAGACTGCCAAGTCTTTTTTATCTGTAAACCATCTCGGCTTTTGCGAGGGGAACAACAAAAAATTATAGATGTCAAAGGCTAAACTGCAGATGCTTCATTTTATTACGGAAAACCATGAAATACTGTAATATATCCAAGGTTTAAACCTTTCCTTTTTTTTAAATGCATTTTGCAAATGCTGTTCCAAGCTTAGATTGCTGCCGACTAATCTCTGTTTGATTGTACGGCACTCTTTTAATTTTCGGCTTACTCTTAAATGGTGTTTAACCATTATACGTGCACTACATTCTGCTTGTAATATTCACTTAATTTCCCTGCATTTAAAAAAATGTAGGGATTATTAGTAATTATTGTAATGTTTTGCTACATTCGTAGCTATCGTCTAATCCTACAAGTTAATTGAATGAGAACAAGAAGCGAAGAGGTTTTAACGAATCTCGCAATCGAAGTATATTTTCGGCGTGGTGAGGCACTATTCATTAACAATCGAATTTTCAACTCTTGAAACATAATGAGCTTCGCTAGAATTTGCTCGATGTTCTACATTCTGATAAAAGCTTAAGAGCGAGGAAGAATGTTCGATAACTGACTATTTCCTATGACATAAACGAAGTAAACTCACTAGTATGTAGTTTTTTCCCCATTCAGACGCGTAATGATTTTTCTCAGTGCAATTTTTATAAAGGAGACATAATGGGTAACGAAGACTTGCTTGTCACATTTGCATCATGCGTCTAAAGCTTTGTGTAGTTACAGATCCTTACTACAAAAATGAAAGTAAACTCTAGGACAGGGGTGGCCAAGCTCCTTGATAGTCCGAGCCATTTTTCAAAATTTGAAATATTCCGCGAGCCGCAATTAAATACGTATTTAAAAGGTATGCAAAAAAGACATTATTTTTTTTTTTTTTTTTTTTTACAAAAATTGTATTTATTGATAACATATGAATAAAAGTACAAAATATGTGTATTGAATTTAAATATTAAAAATTAAACACATTTATTTTACTTCGCTTGATAATTGTTTAAAATTTGGCGAATAATTGGTGACAGAACTTCTCAGTAATTCTTTGAGATGCTGGTTAGTTAATACTGATCGGTGTTTGGATTTCACGAATTTTAAAGAGGAATAAAATGATTCATATAAGTACGTTGTTCCGAATATTGAAATAATTCGACAAGCAGCCTTTTTTAATTCAGGATACTTCGATTCTGGTACAAATTTCCAAAATTCAGTGATCGGCGTCGACTTATATTTTAACTGTAGAGCTTGATCTTCTTGCATCTCTATTAATTCTAATTGCAATGAAAGTTTACAAATTCAAAATCGGTCTGGAGTTGGTCGATTGCGGAAGATTACGCCACTGTTTATGTTCGTTCGCGCAGTTTTCGATGAGTCCTATCATTCTTAACTTGGACGGAAATGAAATTTGTTACAACGTTGCACTTAGTCTTTCATATTTGTTATGAATAATTTAAAAGACATTTTGAAACACATACGGAACGATAATTTTTTTAAATATAATAACAGAAAAATGAAAAGGGAACTCGGGTACATTTATCGAGAGCCACAAATAATCCTTCAAAGAGCCGCATGCGGCTCGCGAGCCACAGGTTGGCCACCCCTGCTCTAGGACTTCAGTTAGCAACTTGTTCATATAATCATATATATATATATATAGACGTATGTTTCCCTATATTTCACATTTCAGACGCTACTACCTAGCACAGATTACTGGTGTCTGTATGTGGTAGTAGCATGGAGTTTCATATCGTGCACAACGTTGGCTGAATGGCGATAGCTGTGGGGGTGTGGGAGATATGGCAGTTAAATGTGGTCGATGTAGGGATTTTTCATATTTCGACTATAGAAATCTTTCCTGCCACAACTACTAAGCACAGACTATTGGTGTTTGTGTGTGGTAATAGCATCACGTCTCCTATCGTGCACTATGGTGGTTAGATGTCGGTGGCTATGAGGTTATGGGAGATATGGTGGTTGAAAGTGGTCAACCTGGAGCACTTTCGTATTTCGACAAAGACGTGTGTGTCCCTATATATCACTTTTTAGCCAAAGTATCCACTGCATGTCACTGGTGGTAGTAGCATATATTCACTGATCGTGCACAACGTTGGCCGATTTTCGATGTCTGTGGGGGTGTGAGAGATATGATGGTTGAAAGTGGTGAATCAAGGATATTTTCATATTTCGACCAAAGGTATATGTGTTCGTATATTTCACTTTGCTGCCACAACTATATAGCGCAAATCACTGGTGTTTGTTTGCGTGTGGTAGTAGCATCGACTCACCCATCGTGTGAGATGGTGGTTACATGTCGGTAGGTATGGGGAAGTGTAAGATATGGTGGTTGATAGTGGTCGACGTAGGTCATTTTACTTCTTCTACCAAAGACTGTGTCCCTATGTTTCAACTTTTAGGAAAAACTACCAAGTGCATCCTACGGGCGTTTGATCGTGCTAGTAACCTGGTATTTTTGACCATGCACAATGGTGATTGCATGTAGGTAGACGGGGAGATGTGGTAGGTATGGTAGTTGAAAGTGATGGGCCGGATATAAAAATAGTCATGTCTGTCCATATATTTCACTCCACAGCCAAAACTACCTAGCGCAGTCCACTGGTGATTGTGTGTGACATCAACCTCAAGTCTCCCAACATGCACGATGGTGGTGTCATGTTGGTAGCTATGGGGTGTGGGAGATATGATTGTTGAAATTGGTCGACGGACGGCGTTTTCATATTTCGACCAAAGACATGTGTGTCCCTATATTTCACTTTGCAGCCATAAATACTCTGCGCAGATCTTTGATGTTTTTGTGTGGTATTAGGCTCATGTCTACAATCATTTTCTATGGTGGTTACATGTCGGTAGCTGTCAATCAAAATTCTTTAGAAACACGAACAAAGTCGTGGGCACCAGCTAGTACTGAATATTTTCCGACTAAATTCTTATCTCAAATTAGAGATTAGCTTATCATTAAGGTATTATGAATTTAGATTTCTTCTTCTGTTGCTAGGTGCTTATAATTTGTTGGTGTATTTGACTTGTAATATGTCCACTGTAATTGAAGTAAAAGAGCAATAACATAAGCACCAACGATTTCAAAATTACTAGTCTTTCAGTAGTGTAGGATCTAGTACATTTAATTGAGAATCTGATCTTTTGCATCAATACTTAAGCGTTTTAAGGTTCCTCTAGATGTTATTAGGGCAAATTGTTTAGCTCATGCTGACCTGATTTTGTTGTGACAGCAATAAACTGCACTTGCTCATTTATTATTTTCGTTTTTAATTTTTTCCTGTTTCTTTATCTGTTAACTTTGAAAATATTTCGCTCGATCTCTTTTTCCGCGATCCCGTAGTCTTAACATTTTAAATTGATGCCCAGTGATGATATTTTCCTATTCCTCCTTTATAATGTTCGTCTGGTATGTTCCTTTCCTCAATGACTCCTGTTTCGTCAATATATGGAATACTAATAGTCTTTCTTTGTTGTTCAGACAGGTGATATTTAATGATGGTTTAGTTTACGTTGCAACAATTAGTTTAAGTTTTTAATAATGGCAGTATATCAAAAGATACTGTGGTCACACCCCTTTTTAATGCATTTTAGATCTACAGTTACATACAGCAGCACATTAAACAATTTGGACTATGATGACCTTTTGTTTGCTACCGTGCGATATACGTAAGTGATGTACCGTCAGACCCCGTGTAGCGATTTTGGTTCGTATCCGATGCATCACGCGCAATAAATGGAGACTGTAGTAGTTAGTTATCCATGTTGCCTTCGTTGTACTTTCTGGCTAGAACAAATGAAAATATTTTATTTTTTGATAACACTTTTTTTTTCTTTTTTTAAAGTAGCAGATGACTTCTTAAGAGCATCAAGGCCAGTTAACTGCAACAATATAATACGTATGTGCACATACCGAAAATATAACCCCTGAATTAAACATAATGTAATTTTCATTTCTGTAATGAATGTTTCTTTTTGTATAACATTATTTTTACTGACCAGAAAAATTTTATTAGGATTTTTGTTTCCTGTTAAAATGAATTAGCAAGCAAAATCAAATAGATATCAATAGGCTCCACATAAAAATAATTTGTGGAGTAACAGAAATAGAGTGAATGCTTCTAATCATACATTAAATGCGTGAAATGATTGTCGGTGCTTTGATGGTTGGTTTGACAGTATTTTATCATAGAAATGTGCGACTTCACTAATCCCTCTAATAGTTTTTATTCAAGGCTATACGACCAGTCATTGTCAATGTTATAAGGGCAAAGAGGGGTTGGAACGCAAGAAATGTTGAGAAATTCACAGATGGCCTTTTGAAGGAACGGTCCTGGCACTCACCTGCAGAAATCATGAAAACCGGACAGGAGTTTGAATCCGCGTCCTAGCGAATGCCAGGCCCAATCGTTAACCACTCCCACCATGCGTGCCGCTTTATAAGCAGACAAAACCTGCACTTACTCGGAACTTCGAATCCACATTGGAAATGAGGCTCGAACTTTTTTGGTGTTGAGTGACATTAAAATAAATGCTTAATCGAAACCGTTCAAACAACATTTGTGAAGAAGAATCATCTGCGATTTGTTATAATACAAATAATCTATTGGTTTGTGTACGGCATACCAAGATTCAAGTCGAAGCTTTTCTTTTAAATTTTTACGTGCAATATAATATAGAAAACGTATAATAATCGCTCAATTTTTGATACAGAGATTTTTCCGAAGCAAACCTGTTTTTCTGAGTACAATGAAATTTTTAGAATTTGTTACACTATGGATATTTTTAGTAACTTTACGCCTGAAAGTTTGTTTTATTTATGCATACAAATTATACTCTGGAATTGTTGGCTTATAATAGTTTAGAAGCAACAAGATCTAAATAATTTTTTAGTTTTTGTTAGCTCTTAGTATACCTGGCAGTATTTCACATTAACAATTCTAAATTTAGAACATTGAAGTTTACTAAAATTATGGCAGCTGTGTTCCGTTTTAAGAGTTCTCTTTTCTGTTCGGTTGCTCCGCTGATAACTTATTGACTTGTGTATAATTTTCTGACAATATGTCTGGCATTTGTAACTTTAATGGATCTGCATTGCAAAGATTTTAAGACCTTAACGACAATGATTTTCTAACAAAGTAAGTTGAGTATGACATGGTCCTTCCATGTTAGCACAACACCTGAAGAAATCGACGACTGTTTGATTCGTTTTCAATATCATGTTGGTCCACATTGGATTTATCACTTGAAACAAACATATTTAACGTTGCACTTGGAGTTTCAAAATATGGGAAAATACCGAATTATGGGTACATGAAAACTTTTACTAAGGAACTTTTATGTTTCCGTTTGTTGATTCTCTTCGTCGTGCGTTGAAGGACCCAAGAAATAAGAGAACAAAATATCCACACTAGACTTTGAAATTAATTTGGTAGTAATTTTTTCTATTTGAACTATCCAGAATATTTTTTTTTATAAATTCCATGTTACCCAACAGCAGATTAAATAAATTTTAGCTGATAATGTATTATGAACTTCGGCTACACAATATTTGCCAAATCTCTGTTAAGATAATCTATAGCATTTTGTTAGTGTTATGAACAAATGGAGCTAATAGTGGTGAAAACACACAGATAACGGAAGTGGAATTGACTGAAACAATCATACTTGAATGCTGAAGAATGTGGTTTGAAGATCCCTTAGATGATAAAATTCTGCTTAACCTTATTTTACCAATTTCAAACTCAAAACAAGTGTGACTTCTGTTGAGTATCAGTTCAGTGGTTAGGTTGAAATTATTTTTTATCCATACCGACAGTCACAGAAACGCTCAACATACGTAGATGGCTTTCAATTCTCCTGCTGATAAAATGCCTGACATCATGAATATTTGCAAAGATTTTGTCGTTATGTAATTCGTAAAATCCGTGGTTTAGATGCTAAACAACTGCACCACATTACATAGTCACTAGAGATGATCGTATAAGGCTGCTGCACAGTTAATGCCTAGACGGCGCCGAGAACATCTACAGAGTATGGTATCACTAAATGAAGGCAGAAAAATAAAGGTTTATGAATAATTATTATACTGTGATGGGGATCGGGTGCTTGGCGGAATAAAATATAAAATTATTCTGGAATACAATTTGACGTCAAGCATAGTTTTGCAGATAACATGTTGACCTTAGTGTAAACTCGAAGTGAATTTTACTTTCTTCAACATTTAATTAAACTACAAGTAGTTAATTATATGTTTCACAAACTATTATTTCTTGGACCTGCTAATGTTTAAAAGTATTATATACTATAGCCTTCATTTCCATATCGATTCTTAGCCATCAGCAACCCCCAATGTAGAACAATGTTTAACCAATGTTTAACCACTATGAAAAAGCTAAAAGTGCACCAAAACCTAAAATGGAACTCAAATTACAAGTGTTTCTTGCTCCGAAATCAATTGGTGCTCAAAATTAGTAATGAAAGTGAAAAATTAGTGACTGTTTTGTTCAGAGGTAAGCCATGTAACTGGTCATGACATCGCCTTCCCCATTTGTTTTGCTATTTAGATTAACAAATTGAGTGCACGTCTGATTGAATATTTGATATCTGTATTCAATAGACAGTAGCCTTTCCCATACATCAATGAGGACAAGTGATTATAATCTCATGAGCGAGAAACACTAGTTTATTCCTTATTATTTGAAAAATATACTAAATATCAGCACTATATAAGTAGTATTTGAATGTCATAAGTACTCATCTTACACAATGCATCATAGAAATTAACGTTTGGCATTTATAACGCAGCTTTCACTCTTCACAGGCAGTTTCCCTTCAAATACATATTCAATAGAAACACACGTCACCACCGAAGATACTGTGGCTAAAGAAAAATAGTACTCACTATCAAATGGTTAAGAAGACGTAACAGTTCACCTTAATTGACTCAAACAGATAAAGAACGGTGTCACTAATTAAACTTAGCTTTATAGTGACACGGATAACTTGACACATGATACTCGTATAAAAAAACAAAGCCCATATCAGACACCTGAAGGATTCAAAACTATCCAGAACTTGTAACCCTTACCCAGAAAATAGCCAAAGCAAAGACTGTACTGATAACTTTTTATTTTTCATCTCAATGTATTTTACGGTGGTGTTGTTACTCAAAGATTCATTCTTTAAAAAAAAAAAAAAAAAAAAAAATCAGCACTTAATTTCTGCTTGTGGCTGTGATTATTAAAACGTTGGAACTCGATGTCGGGTTTTCTGTTTAGACAACCACCAATCTTTCAGCTTTTGGGATTGGGACAGTAACGTAAGAGAGGCGATGTTACACAATTACTAATCACTGATATACACAATACAAAACCAACGCACTACAAATTTCAACGGTGATCATAGTCATTTTCACACATAAAAAATACTTGGACACTTCCAGTAAAGGAATAGATCAATTTGTTTTTGTGGACAGTATTAGAATGACTGTGTTTTGGAATATCACGATGTTGCAAACAGGGTGATCGGCCCACTTTAATAACATGCCTACTTTTGACCGTGCAATTTTCGGGATCAACCGCTGGTGGTGTGAAACAGTAATGTACTCTGCAAGCAAACGCTCGAAGGCGGAAGTCAGGGGCTGGGGTAGGCTGCCTGCGCCGGCTCATCACGGCTGGAGATGAATCAGGTCAGAATGCACTTGGCTCACTTCCAGCCGTTCGTTAAGGCGAGGAAACTGTAAATCTCTCCGCCTACCTCGTTACCCTCAAGATTAATGGCCTGTTATTCCGAACAATAACTCGACTCTACGTGTGTAAATAAGCGAGATGTTGCAGTGAATAAAAGAGATATAACGTCGCTTCTTCTTTGAACTCGCTCTTCCCGAGTAGAAGCAAAGAGTAAATTATCTGAGAAATGTTGTTTCTCCATCTGCGAGAGCGAAGGAACTTCTTTGTACTTTGTATTTACCACTTTGAACTTACACAATCTTCCTGTCTGTGAGCACTCCGTAAGACGTTAGAAGAATGCTACAAGTGCCTACTATAATAAACTGATATTTCGACACGCGATATTCGTATATGCAATGCAGAAAGTCGAAGTGAAATTCTTTGCGTGAGCTCGTGGCGGTCCAGGTAGCCACAGGTCTGTACAGAGATTAGAGGGCATTGTTGCCTAAGGAATTTACAGACGGTACTGCAGACATTCAGGTCGTGTGCTCGAGCTGCAGGTGACGTTTCGTCCGCGTTACTTGTGGCGGTGATGACAAGTCGCGAGCTGCACGCATTCGACGGTACGACGAGGGACATGCAGTGCCAGCTTGGAAACCTGTCCGCTCATAATAGCAACTCTCCAAAGGTCCAAGAGCTGACACTTCGACGTGTATGACGGTGCTACTTGTAGTCTCAGTGTAAAGCCATTATTCGATATCCGCCATACGCCGCCTTCAACGCCAACTGCGAAACGGTAACATCAACCACTCCCACCACACAGAAAACGACACGCGTGTTTTCTATTGATGGACATTTCTGCCCAATCACGATCCCTGAGTTTATAAAATTCAAAAGTTGTGACTCATAGCCATAGACCAATCTGATATCTTTTTTTAAAATGTATGATTGATTTGATCCATTGTCGAATATATGCTTAATAATCAAAATTATATATTAATTTCATGTATTTAAAAAATGTATTCTCACAATTAATTTTTTATCATTTTAACTAAAAATTCCTCTTTGTTTGATGAAATTAACTACACGCGATAGTTAGAAATAAGGGACATTACAGTTTTAATATGTAGCACCGTTAGTGTACGTCCTGGACGTTCCCTTTTTTAAATTTGTTTTAAAATATTCTCTGGCAAATAAAACGAATATCTAGCCCAAATTCGGGGAAAACTGTCCTTTGTTTTTTATTTATAGGACAAATCAGATCAGAAAAATTAAATGTTGTCGAGCTGTCTTGAAATTTTCAAGCAAGTATCAAGTAGAATGGATGAGTTACATGGAGTGGTACGTTTTCAGATGGGATGTTCGGAAAATTACCACTATGAATGATGTCATCAAGACTGATATCGTGTCGTGGATGATTGAAACTGTGAGTTCTGATATCTGTTGAAGCCGAGGAAAAGTTATCTACTCAGTTCCGCAATTATTTTGAACTTAGTACGAAGAACGAATTATACTTTCACCAGTAACAACCACTTGATTTAATATTTAAGGCTCCATACCTACTAAATAAAAGACTGAAGCCTTATGGAACTAAATTGAAAGTCGAGTCTCAAAATATTTCATAATTTTACCAGATTTTCCGAAAATAGGTAGAAGTCAATTTTTTCATTTATTTCCGAAACTATTATTCCGAATATTCTTTCAATATTTACAGTAATATGTGGCTGGCTAAAGATTACTGAGAAACTAAAGCAATCATGCTGTAGTTTATTATTTTGGAAAAATAAGCAAATGAGTAATTTTAATAAATACGATTATTCAGTAGATACTTTTTCCATAAAAATTCAAATACACAATTCGATAGAGAATTTCAGCAACCGTTTAGTAAATACATATATAGTAAAAATACATTTAAAAAATCTTAAGTCTAAAAAATGTGCATATTTATTTATTTATGCGTTAAACTTATATGCCTACATATCAATTTAAAAACATTTTCGCAAAAAATAATGATTAATTCGGTTTAAATATCATACATTGTTGATTATTCAAAATATCTTTTTACTTAATTTAGTTTAATACAAAATGTGATCACAGAACTGCCAGAGCGCGAAATGAGCTCGCAATTGACCGACTCTTAAAATTTATCTTCAAAAAGGTATTTTCATTCAATAAGCTACCAGCCGAAAATCAGAATCCTCGTAAATAAAATGCTAATCTAGAGACTGCGTACGTCATCTATAGCTATTGGCTAGACAACGGTCATGTTCCAGCCGTCACTCGCCAATCAACAGCCACCATATTACATTCGTTCCTTCATGTTGCTTTTTGTTTATTTACGACAAACAGATTCAGAAATTCATGTAAGGAGAATGGTGTTCGATGTTTATGTTATATTATAAGTATCAGTTATAAGAATTAGGTTAAAACATAACCTAAGAAAGTATGAAGTTTAATAAAGTTTTAGAGAAAGTTTACACGAAAGGTACATAATCGTGAAATTTATCACTCAAATAAATGACAGTCACCGGTTTTTGATATTATACTTTCCGTCATTTAAAGTAAAATGCATTTACTCGAATAAATCATAGCCAAATACTCCGATAATCGAACCACAGTTTGGTACTCATATCACGAAAAATATCATTAAAAATGATCGTTATTCGATTTCCAGAATAAACTCCTTCTGCCTTCATAGATGATACTCGTCGTTATTCATATGTGGGTAATATAAACTATGATTTTAGAACGCCGATATTAGTGGAGGTTGTGGTTAAGTTGATCAGAATCGCAACTGACACATATTTTTTTTTTTTTTTTTTTACAGCATAATTCACTCTGAAATCAGTTTTTAAACAATGTAAACTGCTTTCATCAGCGCTATCTTTGTTACTGAAGGTATTAATTCATGCGGCTGGAAGTAGTTACATATTTATTGCGCTGAATTGTGCCCGGACTAGGTATAAAACTGATATCATTTGGTATAGCAAACGTTTTTGGGATTCCGAATTTATTTTAATTTGTTTCTATACTTCCGTCATCAGTAATTCAGTTGAAGTTATTACTGTATTGCTTTGTGAACTGCTAACAAAATACGTAGAACATCATAAAATTAAGGTTATGAGTAATATGTAATAACAATTCCGTATAATTAACTAGCTGCAAAAATGTATCACTCAAGTAAATTACAGTTATCCGTTATTGATATTATACTTTCCGTCATTTAAATTAAAATACATTTATTTAAATAAATCAGGATTACCGGAGATCGCGATTCTGCCAGGAATTGGCGTCATAACACTGCCGTGGTCAAACACAGGACTCCTCTAGAAATACTTTCCGAAGTACATTTAACTGTGTTATGCTGGTCCAGATTGTACTAAAACCTAATTTATGCTTGAAAATAATGGTCCAGACAGTATTACAACGGAATTACTGCTTGAAAATAATGTCTTGTGATTGACTACACCAGTATTACGACGTCATTACCGAATGTTATTTTGGCGGAATCGCGATCTCCAGTAGACTCGATCGTTATTCGTTTTTCCTTATAAGCTTTTCCAGGATAAATTCCTACTACCACCATAGGTGATACCCGTTGTTATTCAGATGAGGGTAATAGAAGCTATGATTTCCGAATGCAATATTAGTGGAGGTTGTGGTTAAGTTGACCAGAATCGCAACTGACACATTTTGTTATAGCATACATTCACTCTGAAATCAGTTTTTTCAAACCATTTAAACTACTTTCATAAGCGCCATGTAAAAGGAATTAATTAATGCGGGTGGAAGTAGTTCCATATTTAAAGTGCAGAATTGTGCCTGGACCAGGAATAAAACTGACATTACATGGATTGCAAATGTTTTTGGTATTCTATTTTTTTTTTTTAATTTCGCTGGTTCTATATTTCTGTCGTCATTAATTCAGTACAAGTTACTACTGTATTGTTATGTGAACTGCAAATGAAATATGTATAACAAAATCAAGGCCATTAGCATTATGTAATAACAATTCTGTATAATTAACCAACTGCAAAAAAAACGAACTGCCAGAATATTGAATTAAAATCGTCATTTTTGACGGGCTCGAAGCTAGTGAAGAATATTTCAGTGAGGATTGTATTTATGAGAATGTTGCTGTTTTCAAAGTATTAACTGTTGCACGTCTTCTATGGCTGTGAAACGAGGTGTATTTCTATACTAGTTCCTGCATGTGCTGTGCCCATTGCATTGCATAGGTTTTAAAATCACAGTTTCATGTAAATATTTTGCCGTCCTTATTGTCACGTGGGAGCTTGTTAATCAGCTACCATTAGACAGGTTTGTGCCTGAGACATGCAGAAGTGAAATTTTTTGGTGGCAAGGTTCTTACGTTCGTGTTGTGTGTGTCTATTTTCTGTTTGAACGGCGAAATTAAGAGGCAACATACTATCGTATTACGATCTTTTGGAACGAACACTTTCTTCCCCATGATAAAAATTGCTCCATATTGCTGCTGATATCCAAGCGAAATTAGAAGAACTATATTTGACAGCTTTCGATCATTCCACCCTATAATTCTGATTTGACACCGTATTTCAATTATTTTGTCTGGGCACCTGAGAAATGATTTAGACATTCAGGAAAAAAAATGTGCAGATAATAGTGAGTGGATGTTGTGCAGCAAATGGTTTTAAATCATATCAATGCGGTGACTTTTTTTTTTTTTAAAAAAAAGTCTCTTTCACATTTAATCAGACGTTGCAGGTATGATTAAACGCTTGCATCAGAAATACTTTGATGCTAGTACTTTCCAGTATTGTTAAATCGCTTTCTTCTCCCTGCCTATATGAACATTAAAAGATATTTTTGCTTCCACAAATAAATATTTACGACGGTTCACGAAGATTTATTTTCGGTGATAGTTCTGCTATTTCTCTGCCTCTAAGAGCTTCGTTGACTCAACTAATAACCAATAGATTCGCATAAAATTTCGCATGAAGTTCAACTCTCAAAAAATAATTTTTTTCTCCCTTCTAATATTTTGTGACTCAGCAAGTTTTACAAATGCAAGAGATAATTGTACTTGTGTTTGATTGATAGATAACAACGATGCTAATATTCACAACAATCTTTGTAGAGAATTATTATTTAGTATTAAGATAAGGGGTGTCAATAATTGTATTGAATATTGTTATACAGTATTACGATTTGGTGATGATGCTGTTGTCATGGCGTTACATATTTAAGAGTTTATAATCAAGATTAAAAGTAAAAAGGTTGTTACAGTTTTAGTGTTACTTTAATGATAGTTGGACGAGTAGAAGTTTCAAACACTAGAGGAATGTGGAAAATTGTTGTTAGGTCTATCCAAATATCGTCTCTCAATTTTCTTCAGTAATGATTAAAGTATGGGAATAACGCAAGTACTTTGTAAAATTTGTCAGGTGGTACTACAACATCTTATTTCACAGTTTGAGTGCCTCGTATTTCAGTCAACCAGGTACAAAAAAGTCCGTCTGTGAATTTTCCGGTGTCAGAGTAAAAGAATACTTAGTAAATTCTTTTTCTAATAGAACTGTAGTCAACAAGTGTGGACGCTTGCAAGCATGCTAGAGCACACGCGAATTTCAGGTTTTTAATTAGTGACGTTGCGGCAGTGACACTAATGAAGGCCGCGCACACGGGCTCGCCCACACTCACTGCCAAACATAGTGGCGACCGCGAGAAAAACATCGTAGATTTACGCCGAGCAATTTTAGTTGGAGAAAAAAATGCGAAGCATGGCGTCCTGGCAAAGCGGGTGCTGCATAATCCGCCTGCCGTCTGTTATAAATATTATACACCGCAGTCTGAGGGCGGCTGGCGTCGTGTATTAAATATAGCGTCTATCGGGCGGATGTGGAAAAATGGACGCTCCAGAAATATCGGGCGGGCGGCGGGCTTCGCATCTGGTCGAGGGATAAATTTATTGGAGGCGACTGCACTCAGCTGACCGCTTGTCGACCAGCTCAGTTTCAGCCTCCTTCAGTTCTCCACCTCAAGGACAGAATCACAATCGCTTCTGGCACGTCACTACAGGTTGCACTCTTGCGTGATGAACGCCGAGCCTGCAGGGTGGATGGTTAATTTTCTCGTCTGGTACTTTCTAGTCCATATATGTGATTTCGATTTGGCACGGTTTCTTGAAATCATTCCAGGTGATTGACAGGATTGTTCCTTTGTAAGGGACGTTGTCAAATTCTTTTAGGTGCCTCATTCGTGTTTGTAACTACTTCGAAATAAAGTTAAGTTCCAATCAAAACATGAAATATTGTTGCTCTATAAATTTGCTCTACGAAATATTAGGTTTTCAGCAATTATTTAAAATCAAACAACACTACTCTTACGTTTTATTTTTATTTATTTATTTTTTCCCATGGAAACACACAGCAAAAGACCGCTTCTCGTGCATGGATTACGTGGCGTCAGCGGGTACTCTTATAAATCGAACGCTTCTTGGTCTGAAACCTTAAGCGATGTGAAGTGAAAAATGTATTTATAAGATAGAAAATATTTCTGATTCATTTAATGTCGACCTGAGAAGCAAATTGTTTCGGAGCTCAAGCAAAAAATGTTTTTAATGAAGGCTGTAAGAGTATTGTCCTTGTGTGACTTCCCGTGGGTTATATCTATGTGATCAAGGGGGTTATTATGGCCGCGCAGTCCACTTGTGAGCGTATAGATTGATTTGGGGGTTGTTCTTAGAAGCATCTTAGGATTTTAGGCTATCTTCCAGATTATAACAGATTAACTACTGGTGGGCACCGAGATGTTATTTGTCAGGATAAGGAGATTGACACCAGGGCGATCTTTGATATAGCAGGGATCCCGAACTGCTCTAACAGTGATATACTTATAATAGATCTTACCTTGCCGATATATCACAAACTCTTCCACATTATTATCTGAAATAACTTGGGATCTAACCTAACGACTGTAAATGACTGAGGCGACACAACTGATAATTTAAACATACTTTAATTATAAAAACCTAATCATACATTTATCCGCAAAACTGCCTAACATTATGCTGGAAGGGAAATGACACGCAAGCATTGATACAATTGTTAACAACTTACTAAATGAATTAATAGCTTCTTCATACGAGTATAATGGAAAGATGTCTTTACTGATTAAATGCAACTAACTGAATAATTAACGATCCTGATTATAACCCGACATTACAAAATAAGGATATCACGAGGCTACAACATTATTACGACAACGGCAAACAACTCATTTAAGTTACACTGACTGAATAATTTATCAAACTACTTTAACTAACCAAATACTAACTAACGTGAGACAAGACTATGGGCAAGCTAGCTTGCCCAGTGCCGAAAGGCACACAGACAAGACACAAGTCGTACCTCTTACATGGCTGCTGGCGGAATCGTCAATCACTGAATAGAATAGAACGAGATCACGCCACGATCGCGTATTTATGCGTGAGCTATCACGTGCACTGTACATGCATACGCACCACACTGTGCTGTGCTGCAGACCTTGGACTGCCAACTTGCAAGTCTGCACTTTTACGCACGTACGCATCTTCTCGCTCGAAGCAGCTTACAATATTCACAGATTAAAACATCGAAACTATCAATTAAAACCCTAATTCACAGACTGCCCGTCACATATCCCCGCCTTTTCGAAAACGCGCTACTCCCGGAGCGCGGAAATAAAACCAAACCTAACCGCCAAATGATTTTGCACTCCAGTGTATAGATGCAACAAAATTTAAGTAAAATTGAAAATATGGTATAGAACAAATTATCTGAAAGTTTATCGTGTGAAGAAGCATTAGAAATCAAAATCTTAAAAACTCAAAGAATCGTTGAAAAAAGTTAACTGAAAAATTATGCTTGCTATGCATGTCACTTCCTTCAAATCAAATCTAACTAGCGGATTTCGATGATCATATAAAATTCAAGTTTCAAATTCAGACAGTAAATTCACAAAATTAAATCAAATACCAAAAGAAAATCATAATTATAATCATATAAATGTTATGAGAAATTTCAATTATCTGTGTCAAACAAATCTGTAAAAGCAATGTATAAATCAGTGTCACAAATCACAGTGAAAAAAAATAAAATCAGATTTCAACTCAAATGAAAAAGTAAAAATTGTGCATAAATGCAAAATATGAAAATAATATAATCAGTTATCATGAATAAGTCAAAACGTAAAAAAAATAAAAACATAATTTTGATCCAAGTTATCAGAAAAAAAAGTTAAAATCAGTGTTTACAAACTCGATGAATCGTTGAATGTATTAGAGTTGCTCGTTTTTTTCCTTTGTCTAAAATTCACCTATATATACCTGGTAGTTGACTACTTTAACATTACAACAAAGAAAAGAAATTACAACAACAAAAAAACCAGTCTTGTTCTAACAAGAAAAGTTAGTTAAAATCCCATTAATAAATTTACTTTAACCCCAAAACTAACAAATTATTCATCATGAAGAAAAACTACACTCGAATCACTATCAACAACCATTCAAAGACTCAAACTCACAGAAAAAAAACTCTTCAAAATCATAAATATTCCAAAAAAACAAAATACTCTCAAAAGTTAAGTCGTCATCTCCAATATATCATCAACATACTTATACTCTTTAAATCACATCAGAAAGCATCATTAATACTCTTTAATAAACCTCTGCATAAACTTTAAAAATGATTAGAATCCACTGTTACATACTACTCGACACAAAGTCCAACCAAAATTAAAGTTTCACAATCATACATTAAAATCATTCATACATAAATTACTTATTACTTGACAAGAAGAAAGTGTAAAGACAGTATATGAATAGAATAGAAAAAGATTCTTTCCTCATTTTCAAATTTCAAATCAAAATATTTTAAATTCATATCACAAGGCAAGATATTAATCCAAAGTTTAAGCAAATCTTTTAATGCAAGAATTTACTGATCTCAATTGCAATGCATGTCATTATGAATTTCACTCAAACAAAATTTTACTCCTCAAAATTTCAAAATGCTCCTTGCTTAATTCCCCAAAATAAAAAAATAAAAATTCTCTCTGCTCAAGATGTTTTTGTTTCTTTCAGAGACCTGGACAAGCAAACAGGCTTATAAACTCGTATACCAGTCAGCATCAGGTTCCGGATTCCATCCGCTAGACATGAGCTTGTATTTCAGCCATATAACGACAGTAATTAGCGTACACTCTTGTGTTTCTGTACCACTGCACGTTCTGCTATATCCATTCCCCTAACATGCGCGTATGGTGGTTTACCTGGCAACCGTCTATCCAAACTCTGACTAAACAGAGAAGTTCTTGAAGCCTAAGAACCAATATCCATACCGCAATACATTCTCCTAAAATATTCAACAACATATTCACATATTCTCCCAATATTCAACAAAATATTCTCATTAACAACATATTGCTCTCCCTGGCAATAATCAAATCATCTCATTAAAACATTTGACGCTCTCTGGCAATCAAAACTCATTTCATTAAATCTCATAGTCTCGTTGCAACATTATAACTTCTTGAAACTCCAATGAAACATTTAATTAAATATCATCACATAAACCCACTGAAACAATATATTATTCCCATTATTGAAATTGAGGTTCCATTCATACAAACTGCATTGACATATTTGAAAAGTTAACTACTGGTACTCGATAGGAAAGATTCTCTTCACAGTAAAAAAAAAATCAAAATAATGAAAAACTCGGCCTTTGCTTCACAAATGAGGTGTTGAAAAAAGGATTGATCAATATTGATTTATCTAACAGTATAAAGCAAGAACTATGTCAGATCAATGGAAAAAAATAACCATAGTAGGCTAGAGTGCTTCATAATTGCTTATGTCTCGTAGTATTAGTTATGCACACATGAAGTATAACGACAATAAAATAAAATCCCCTACATTGAAACAAAACCATGAAATGAAACTAAACCGTCCCAAAAGAAAGAAAAAATCCAGATACAAAGGAAAATTAAAATCTAAGATCTAGTGTACTCATAGTTGTTGCCGTCGATGTCTTGAAAAGATGTTCTGTCTTGATGTTTCGTCTGCTTGATGTAACTGCATAAAGTCCTCGTGTCCATATCGCCTCGAAATTGCTGTAACATATAACCTGGACCAGTATTTGCTCTTCACTATTTCACATTTAATTAGTTATGCACTTTTAGTAAACACCGTGTTAAACTTTTGCTCACAGATAATGTTTCATTGTTAAAGTTCAACTTCCAACTGTCGGTTTGGTCAGGGGTCAACTTGGAACAATTTTCTATATGCAATGTTCTATTTGTTCAACTTTATACTTGTTTAACCTTGTTCAAACATTCTAACTGTTCAACCTTCTAATTGTTCAACTTTCTAATTGTTCAACTTTCTAATTGTTCAACTTTCTAATTGTTCAACTTTCTAATTGTCAGCATTTGATTTTAAGAAAAATTGAATTGAAAAGGCTTTTAATGGAAAAGAAACTTTAAATTATCAACATTAGCTTAAAAATTTGAAAAATAAATGCAATTAACTGAATACTGCTCAATACTTAAGTCTGTGGGAGGGGGGGGGGGGGAGGGGGGAGAAAGAGGACATCCTTTTACAAATTCAAAATACATCATACATGGAACATCAAAATTTAGAATAATCACTTGCATACATTGATTCAAAATTAAATCATCATCTCTGTTAATTTGCATTAAAATTCAGATGCTTACTTCACTTCCAAAAATTTATCACAAACACAATCAGATAGAAACAGGTTTAAAAGGAAAATAAAAATTTTCTAGACTTATCACATCATTATAAACAAGAATAGTTACATGTACAACTCAAATTATAACACAGAAAAAAAAGAAAAATACATATTAATGCAGAACTGAATTTAAAAAGACTGCTGCTACAGCATGAGAATTTTTAAGTATCATGTCATTTCACCAACAAATTCATCATATACATGTGCATCCATTCTCATAAACTATCATTCGAGCATTTTTATGTTCCCTAAGGTAACCTCGTAAGAGGACTCGACATTCCTAGGTTCAGTTGTGAACATATGTTAACTGACCTGATAATCCAACTTAAAAACAATCCATATTCATTCAACATGCAGTTTTAGACAAATCGTTATTATGTTTGACATTATTACCAAGAAAAACCAAGAAAATGAACAAGTGAACTATTTTCTCACCAAAGGAAGAAGATTTTTTTTGACTTCAGATTGTTTTAGTATTTCCCCATAAAAACTCAAAGAAACTTTGGATACAATATTTTTAAACTAACAAACTTGATAGATCAATTAAAACATAAAAAAAATTTCACTTGTGGCTTCATAACAATTTTAAACTCCTTTTTACAAAATCTTATACATGTGGCTTGTTATCTGATGAAAATACTTATTTCAATAGTGACTATGATATACTTTCACCTATTACTGTTTACTTCATTTTATCAACATAATCATAATTATTTTATTAGTGGCTGAAAACTTCCCAAATACTGCATATCATCTCATTTCACAACACATTATCACGTCATTGTAGCTTCTCATAATCCAACATAACTTCCATAAAAAAATACTTCTGATGCATCTTTATACTTCATAAAACAATAAATCTCAAATACTTCATTTCCGTACTCCATAAATCACAATACTTGATCTTTATAAAACGTTGCAACATAACTTACACATATAACCATAAAACAACTAAAAATCACATAATTCTCACAATTCTTCTTCAAAATACCTCATTATCACATTTCTCATAACAACACATAAATGAACCAAACAATAGACTCAAAGCAACATTTCACACTCAGATCCCTGGAGATAAGGCTTCATTTGCTGCTGGATCCTATTGTATTAATTCTCACTCCCTCTAACAACATTCATACAAGCCAAATTTTGATATGAAAGTTTTCTGTGAAGATAGATTATCGACAATTACGACTTCTGAATCTGCATAACGAGTGAACTTTGAGTAGCTAATTCAAATTCCATTCTAGATCCGTATTTGGCCGTATAAATTACTATAGTTGGGTCCACATGATGGTCCTCAGAACTTAGTAATATTGCCTCAAACCCACTAACACAGTTACTGACATTAACTCCAAAACACTCAACTGTTACAAAAAAAAAAAGAATACTCCCACTTTGCCACTTTAAAGATGTTAATTTCACAAACACCACTAATTTTCAAATTACGCCACTTCATATAAAGAAGATACTGTTATCACATGACAGAACAGATTTTGTGCAGTGAAATGTCTTTAACCTATTTGTTAGGTTGTATTTCGACAAAAACACATGATTGAAAAACTGTCTACCCTTTAACAGATCTTTTATATTGAATGAAATCAATTGCCACAGATTTTAAAACATTTTCCAGAATACCAAAACACTGCCACATTTTAACCAAACTGCATATTTCTCTTATAACTTAATACAAATCTCTCAACAGAAAATCATAGTTTACATAGTATAAAAATTTTTTTTAAGGATGCCCCCATATGCTGACAAAATAGAAAAATTGAATGCTTACTTTATTTTCTGGATTTCTGCCATATGGTTGATACGTTTTGTCTGCTTTGCACCGCCAAAACTTGAAAGCGCCAAGCTTTCCATCCCATCATGCATCACGGTTTTCCCTGATTGGCTGCTCAGCTGCTGTATACGTGTCGTCTGCTTGTGCGTTTGCAACTGAAGAGCGCCCTCTTATGGCGAAACTTGGTACTTTTCTCCACATTTACTCAAAACATACGAAATTTCACATTAATAAAATATTATTTAACAATTTTCCAACTTAATAGTAAAAGATAAGAGCATGTGACATGTCTGTAAGCCTCGAATTGTCTCAGAAAAAAATAATAAAGATCATACATACTTTCTAACAGTCGCAAAAATTTTACCGAATATTTTAACATGCACGTTAGCGAAATATTACGAAAAAATGACACTTCTAAAGAACCGTTTTCTTCTGGCACCAGTTGTGACTTGAGTTGAAATTACGAAGGGTTTAAAATGACGACTGTAAATGGTTAGGGGCGATCGATACTGATAATTTAAGACATACTTTAATTATAAAAACCTAATCATACATTATCCGCAAAACTGCCTAACATTATGCTGGAAGGGAAATGACACGCAAGCATTGATACAATTGTTAACAACTTACTAAATGAATTAATAGCTTCTTCATACGAGTATAATGGAAAGATGTCTTTACTGATTAAATGCAACTAACTGAATAATTAACGATCCTGATTATAACCCGACATTACAAAATAAGGATATCACGAGGCTACAACATTATTACGACCAACGGCAAACAACTCATTTAAGTTACACTGACTGAATAATTTATCAAACTACTTTAACTAACCAAATACTAACTAACGTGAGACAAGACTATGGGCAAGCATAGCTTGCCCAGTGCCGAAAGGCACACAGACAAGACACAAGTCGTACCTCTTACATGGCTGCTGGCGGAATCGTCAATACCACTGAATAGAATAGAACGAGATCACGCCACGATCGCGTATTTATGCGTGAGCTATCACGTGCACTGTACATGCATACGCACCACGCTGTGCTGCAGACCTTGGACTGCCAACTTGCAAGTCTGCACTTTTACGCACGTACGCATCTTCTCGCTCGAAGCAGCTTACAATATTCACAGATTAAAACATCGAAACTATCAATTAAAACCCTAATTCACAGACTGCCCGTCACACTTGCATTAATAATTTCCAAAGTGATAGATTACAGAAATAATTGACAAGAAACTGTCTCAGTACAGAGCATTATGGGTTAAACCAATGGTTTCCAACACGGACGGTACCACTTATTGGTGGGCGTTGGAGAGATCATAGGGGACGTTTCTGGTCCAAGGTAAATTTAGGGGTATCGTGATCCAACTACCCCCCCCCCTCTTTAAAATATTATATCCGGCTTTAAGAGCTGTATCAAAACAGTTTTAACTGTATTCCCATTATCATATGCAGTCAAAAGAGGATTTAACGTAATCAGCAACTAAGAAAATTGATTGTCAGTAGTGGAATGCGGCGATTTAAGATTGTTGATGATTGGAAATGGAAGGAAAATAACTAAAATTAAGTTAGGAAGAGCTGATATCAGTCAAGTAAGATCGTTCCAATATCTTGGGATTATGATCACCGAAGATTTGAGGTGCCATCAAGAGATAAAATCTCGCTTTGCCGTAGCGAAGGAAGCATTTAATAGGAAAAGGAGGATACTAACTGGAAAAATAGACAAAACACTTAGGAAAAGACTCGGTAAATGTTTTGTATGGAGTGTGGCTCTTTATGGGTCGGAGACATGGACCCTGAGAAGCGGTTAGAAGCATTTGAGATGTGGATGTGGAGGAGGAGATAAGCTGGGTGGATAAAA